>NJET01000051.1:50735-116823 GCA_002591415.1 Ophiocordyceps australis | reverse complement strand
AGTATATAGACCTCACTACCTATCCCTCCGTTTCTTGGAAGGTTAGACACAATACACATATTCTACTTTAGCATATACTTTTAGCTACGTGGCTTACTTAATGCCTCTTCGCCTTATTTTATCCCTGCCTGTGACACATATATATACATGTAGTCTCTATGCATAGACGCTACTGCAAAACTCGTCCTAAATTGGGGCGGCTCATTGTCCAAGTCTCTGCTCCCATAACCGCAAACGCCTTGAAGAAAAAAAAGACGGACAAGAAAATCCAGGCATAAAGTATGCAATATTGCAAGCAGCTTGGCTTGGGACGCTGCGTGTAACAATGCAGCCACGAATCCACAACGTTGCATCTGATCCAGTCCATGGGTCCGTAAATAGACTTGTAAAAAAGCGGGCTTGGTTGAATATGGGCGGCGCACCGGTCTTGAGCGCTTGCAAGTTGCGGCTATTGCAACATTTGTGTAAGACGACATGAATACAGGCTGCAAAAAAAAGGCCATGTATTGGAGAGCATGTGACGTGTAGAGCTGGCTCATGTGCTATAATGAATGTGCACTTATATCAGCTTGCTCATGT
The DNA here is from genome assembly GCA_002591415.1 of Ophiocordyceps australis. Classification (NCBI taxonomy): domain Eukaryota; kingdom Fungi; phylum Ascomycota; class Sordariomycetes; order Hypocreales; family Ophiocordycipitaceae; genus Ophiocordyceps; species Ophiocordyceps australis. The sequence goes on along the minus strand of NJET01000051.1, from coordinate 116,244 downwards.
GCTACAATGAATGTGCATTTTATATCAGCTTGCTCATATTGTGCAAGTTGCATTCTACCTTGGTCTGTCTATATTTTGCAAGTTGCATTCTACCTTGCTCGTCTCTATTTGCAATTTACACCAGGCCGTTTGTATCCTTTACATTTGCTGCACAATTCAGACCAAGTACACACACAAAACTCGTAGACCTTTTACACCATTAACAAAGATTGATATAAAAAAGAAAAAAAAAAAGAGAAAAAAAAAGATAACGCCAAAATCTCGCCATGGCCTCGTCGAGACCCATCACGTCCTACTCTTGCCTCACATTCGACTGCTACGGCACCCTCGTCGACTGGGAACAAGGCATCTGGCAGGCCCTGGCGCCTCTCCGCTCCCAACTCGACGCCTCGCACCCCCTGGCCAACAACCGGCCCGCCACCCTCAAGCGCGTCATTGAAACAGAAGACGCAGTCCGCCAGTCCCAGCCCCAGGCCCTCTACCGCACCATTCTCGCCCAGACTTATACCCGTCTCGCGCAACACCTCGGCCTATCCGCATCTCCCCAACAAGCACAAGCCTTTGCCAACAGCGTCTCCGACTGGCCCGTCTATCCCGACACCGTCGACGCGCTGCAGCGCCTCAAGCGCCACTTTAAACTCGTCATCTTGTCAAACATTGACGCCGACTCGTTTCAGCGCACCCTGCATCGCCAGCTCGTCGGCGTCGACTTTGATGCTGTTTACACGGCCCAGGACATTGGCTCCTATAAACCTAGCCTGCAAAACTTTGCCTACCTCGTTGAGCACTGTCTCCGCGACTTGGGCGTGCAAAAGAGCGACATTGTTCACACTGCTTATGCCCTCAAGCACGACCTCGTGCCCGCTCACCAAATGGGCCTGGCCAGTGCTTGGGTTGATAGAAAACATGCAGACAGCGTCATGGGCGGACACTTGGACGACTACAAGCAACAAGTTGGCTTTTCCTGGCATTATGGCACCATGGGCGAAATGGCTGACGCTGTTGATGCCCTCGCAGCCCAGTCGAAGCAATAGCTTTCAAAATTTCCTCTTGCTCTTCCTCAGCTTTCAACTTTTAACCCTTTTTATTTATTTATTCTGCAAAACTTGCCCTGAGCAATGTAATTACAAAAGAAACAAGACAAAAGCATACCAAGTCTTGCAAAAAGTCCAAGGCAAAAAAACGCGCAAAGTTTACAAAATAGGGGGCAACCCGTGCCGCTTCACGTGAAAAATCCACCGCTTTCCACGTCCCAGTCATTTTGCCCTACTGCGAAATTGCGACATGCTGCACTACTACGCTTTCCCCATGTCTACAAGTCCAAATAAAAAAAAACTAAAAAAAAAAAAAATGTCCAAGGCAGGGTTATATCTTGTTTTCCCCCGCAACAAAGCGTAACACTCCAGACGTGGACTATGACCATCTAGGCAGGTCCAACGAATCCTATCGTCTCTACTCAGATTTCTCGTCTTCTTCCTTCCTTGTCATCCCCCAGCTCATGAGGCTCTTTGCATCGACAGTAAGCTGGGCACGTCGCTCCAATGGCCATCCTCTAAACCTGGGTTAAACAATCACATGAAAGGCGGCCTGACATGATGAGCCAGTGCTGCATGTATGGATATCCGTTGCTGCATCACGCACCGCTGCCGCATTACGCTACCCGCTACAAACATCTTTTTTCCCCTTGCTGTCCAACCGTGGGCTGACTAGGTGTAATTTTTCTAGTCAGCAAGAGGCGGCCCCAGGACGCATCCTCTTTTATTACTAGACGCGTGACATCAGCCCAAAAAACCTGGCGCATTGACAAAACTGTGCAACACGGCCAATGTAGAAACTGACTCACGTGTTTTTGCACTCGTCTACATGTTGTGGCCGCGTCGGCTAATACCAATTATTCTCGTCGTCATAGACATGGCCTCGCTTGCTCATACATACACACATGGCAAAAGTGCCCAGCCGTCGGTTCGGGCATCGGGAATTTTACCTGACAGTCATACCGTCCTCGGCCATGCAGACCGGGCATCGGCAACTTGGTCTTGTTTAGACGCCGACGGGCTTGTCATGACGCTCGGCGCCGGCTTACTTGGCACCCATTGTCATAAATATTGACTGACTGTGCCCTCGCTCGCAGGGACAGTCTCGTCCACGTCGACCCAAGCTCTACTCTTTTCTCTTGTTTTCTTGTTGCTGGCAGAGGGCTATCCTGAGCTGCTCTTGACACTTCCTGATACTAACAGAGAGCTATCCTGAGCTACTCTCACCTTGTCCTGGTACTAACAGAGAGCTATCCTGAGCCTCTCTAAAAACATCCTGATACCAACAGAGAGCTATCCTGAGTCTCTCTACAAACCTCCTGATACCAACAGAGAGCTATCCTGAGCCTCTCCTTTCCCTCCCCCCACCCCCCCAAAAAAAGAAACAATAAAAGGGGAGAGAGAGAAGCAAGTTTTTTTTTTTGAAATACCATAGTTGGCTACAATTGAGTCTATCGCAAAAATGCTCTCGTATCTGAATACGCCAGCAAAGCAGGCATTGCGTGTCTCGACGTCTCTTCCTTGCCTCATGCTCCAGCACAGCGCCTCTTGCCGGCGCCTCTTCCACTCGTCAACCACGCCCCGCGCCGTCCAAGCAGCCGCTGCCTCGCAATCATCACCCAGCACCACCATTAACCACGCAGCGCACCATGCCGTCCAGCCGCGCTCGCGTGTGCCTCCCGGCCAGCTCAACATTACCCAGCACCGATACAAGCCCTCCTTTTACGACGCCGTGGCCAAGACGATGCAGATTCGCCAGCAGTACATTGAGAAGCGCTGCGTCTTTATCGAGAGCCACGAAATGCTGCCCCTGCTCATTGGACTAGGCGCCCGCCCCGAGGACCTGCCTCTGCTGGCTGGCGTCTCGGAACACCTCGTCAGCGATCCCACGCTGGCATACCGCCTCTCGCGCAGCGGCCGCTTCCTCATCGACTACGACAGCCTCTCGCTGCAGCGCCTCGAGTTCCAGCCCTTTACACTAACCTTTGACGAGGACTTTAAGCGCTACGACTCGGGCCAGATTCGCTACTTTGACGAGATGCAAAACGACTTGCAGCTAAACACCTTTTTACAAGCCCTCTTCATCTTCAAGGCCATGGTCATTTACGGCGTCGAAATTGCTCATCGGCCCCTGCTGCGCTACGACTGCAACAAGTATGTCTGCACCCTCTTCAACCTGCGCACCTTTACAAACAGCCAGGTGCTTGGCGAGCCGGCTCTCGAGGGCGTCCATGCAGACGGCGTCGATCACACCATGACCACTTTTCTCGGCGCCAAAAACATGTCGGACAATAGTGCCGTGACCTTTATGCACGACATGAATGAGACGACGGGCATCCCCTTTAACCAGGCCTCGCCCGCAAACCTCTTGGCCCGCGTCCAGCACAGAAAGATTCTCGACACTCTCATCTTGGTTGACCACGAACGCAAACACAGTCTCTCACCCGTCTATCCCATCGACGACTCCAAAGAGGCCACCCGTGACATGCTCATCTTTTTTACCCGCAGACCTGTGGAAAAGACTCATGTTTCGGGCGCCATTGACTCTTTGGTCCCGCACACCAAGCTACCCATGAATATTCCAATCTTTGTGCCCAGAAACTAGACACTGTCATGGTTTTTATTGCTTTGTTTTGTCTTTTTTTTTTCTCGGTTCCTAAAAATTTCCAAGTACTCCTGGGGAGGCCAAGATTGACGCTTTTACGTTTTCCCTCTTTTCACATCTCTATTGTGCATCTGAATGGCAGGGAAATCAAAATTAGGGGGCCTTTTGCTGCAGATTCACCAACTTGTCATCCAAGAGAAACTAGCTCTGGGAAAGAGACAATGGAAACAAAATCCGACACTGAAAAAAACAGGGCCAAGTCTCGGTCCATCAGCTACCTTCATCTTGCTGTACCCATCCTCTATTGCTCCAGCGCGGTCCATATACTGCCCTGGGTCAATGGGAGCCTTTTCAAGCACAACCTTTACTCCCAACCTACAGCGCGACTGCTCTGTATCTTTCCCACGAAGCATGCATTCTTGCAATTTGGCCCGGCGTAAATTCAGTACGGCATTTCCTAGCCGTCCCTTTCGAGTCAGCCATGGCACAATCCTTTTATCCGTAGGTGACACAACGAGACAACGTACGCTTGAGAGTAATGCATATGGTTGTAAACGGGATCAAACCCGGGCTGGTCGGGGCAAGAATCCCGGTCAATCTCATTGCAGCTGACCTTTTCCTTTGATCCAGGCACTTCGGACATGGGAGTGTCTGCGACCAAGTCACTATCCATCACGCACCACCCCCCAAACGTATGGAAGAGACCGAGCCAGTGGCCCGCCTCATGGACCAGGTTTTTGCCGCCGTCTGCCTTGAACTCGCTAATCTGCAAAAAGACAAAGTCTTTATGGCCATATCCTAAGCCGTGCTGGCCAAAGTCGAGATTGACGCCAATCATGGGGCCCACGACTTCAGTAATCATTGCTCCAGGCCAGGTGCCAAACTCGGCCCCTCGTGTCGTCTTTGTTTGATTGGGAGTTCGGTAGCTTGGGTAAGCCGCACTCTCGACAAGATAGACATTGAGACTGGTGGAATTACCCCGATGTAGCGCCTTGGTCATGCTGATCCAGTCATTCGTCGTTGCCCAAATAGGATCAACTGTCCAATCCATGCTCTGAAGCACAAAGTTGAAATGAGCAGGTTTGAAGTCGTTCTGAAATTCTCTAAACCCTTTCATCAAGGTATCGTACTGCATTCATCAAAATTTAGTCCCTTCTTGTTTGTATCACCCTTGGCACGTGTTTTCTTCCGCTCTAAACGTACATTGAGATTGCTATAAGACTCATCCGAGCCCAAGATGTGCATGTGCACGTCGATATTGACCTGATCACTTTGGCTCGCTTGCCTTGGACTAATGACTCTCTTGTCCACCTCGCTAGTAGAATTTGACAAGACTTCGTTGGATATGTCTGCGCCACACAAGAGTCCTTGGGGCGTCAAGGCTGCTGCCACAGCTGCTATGGACAATAGTCCGCTGGTGACGGATACACGCATATTGAGCGAGCAATGTCAATTACTGTAGGGGCTGCAGCAAGAGGGGAAATCACCTAAAAGTGCAGAGTAGATGACACGGTCAAGCCAGTGTAGCCCATGTTACGAGTATATTTATATTTATTTACAAAAGTCAAAGAATAACGCCACTCATGGATATTCTTTGACTTGTTGCATCTTCAAACCAGACTTGTATTCCAGCCTTGTCCCAAGGAAATTATTCGCACCTTGGCCACCGCCATATTCGCAGTCTGTTATAGGTCCAAACGTCGCAAAATGAATCCATCTTTCTAGATAGTACATGCGATACGACTCATGCGCCGCCACTCGCCGCCGCAATCCTTGCATTCTTGATGCCCTCTGCCGCCATGATTCCCAGCTGTCCAATACTTCCCGCTGCCATCAGCTCCAGCACCGACACCGCCACGCCAAACACGCGTCGCCACCAGTTTCTAATCTCAATCGTCACGAGAGAATCCACTCCCAAACCCGCCAGCGTCATGCTCGCATCCACTTCGCTCAGCTCTCGCGACATGAGCCCATAAACGACTTGGCCAATGTGCTGTGTCAATACTTGGAGATTGGCCTGTACGTCGAGTATTGATGGATCGGCAACCGCGTTCTTGATAAACTGACCGAAATCGGCCTCTCCCTCTTCTTGGCCCGCTGCTGACGTGTCTCCTTGCAGCGCATGTGCCATGGCCATTCGGACATCACGTTTCCACTGCGTTCGGTTGTTGCCATCGGAGAGTGGCTTGGTGCTTCGCAGTCCAATCGTGAGCTCGGCTGCATTGACAAAGCCATCCGTCATCAAGCATCTCTCTGGCTTTTGACGCCCGAGTAGCACAGCTAGGCCATCCAGCAGATCCGTCTCCCGTAGCGTATGGTAGCTCAGCGAACGAAACTGATCCAACAAGGCCTCATTTTCAACCACATATCCCACATCGTCCATGACACCCACATTGAGCACCGCTGCCGGTAGGCCCATGGAATGCCTCATCTGCGTAAAGGCAGCGAGATAGGAATTTGCCGCCGAGTAGTTTGCCTGTCCAATCTGGCCCACCACATATGAGATTGAGCTGAAGAGGATGAAGAAATCAAGATCAACCTCAGTCAGAGCTTCGTGCAGATTCAATGCACCCTTGATTTTTGGGTCTGCCGCAGAAAACCAATCATCATGAGTGAGTTGCAACAAGCCACGATCCTACAAGTCTCTTGCGTCAGCCTTCTTCTTTCTCTCTCTCGGACACCTCGTATTGTCAATCATACCCTTAGCACCATGGTCATTAAAAAGACACCGGCAACTGGCATATGTATGCGCTTCATAGCATCAGATACTTGATGTGCATCAGTGACGCTGCCCTTGATGGCTTGCACCGTGCAGCCTTGAGCCTTGAGCTCGCGCATAAATTGCTGATCTTTGTCCGAGTCACCGGCTGATCTTGACAAAAAGGCCAAGTGGCAGGCTCCATTTTGCACCATCCACGTCGCGACGGCTCGGCCCAAACCTCCAAAGCCACCAACCAAGAGGTAAGATGCGTCTGCACGGAACGAGGCTCTCGGTGTTTTGAGCACTACTTCGTCTTGATCCAAATCCTCGGGCATTCTCACAACAATCTTGCCAATATGCTGCCCTTTTTGCATGAAGCGAAACGCTTCAATCACCTCGCCAGAGTTGAATGTTGTGAGAGGCGAGATTGGCTTGAGTCGTCCATCTTTATAGAAGTCGACAAACTGCCCGAGCACCCTATGCAACTGTCAGTCCTTTCTCTTTGCTTTCTTTTCCTTTTCTATTTTCAACTTGGAGTGACCACTAGAGCCAATGGCGACGCACCTCTGAAACTCTTGAGGCCTCTCAGCTGCCACTTGTGACATGTCAATGCCATGAAACGAGCGGTTCGACTCAAAGACATTCATGTCGAGCTGACCACGGCCAATAAAGTCGCGCTTTCCAATCTCAAGCATCTTGCCGAACCGAGCCACACACTTCCATGACGTATGAAGCAGCTCTCCGGATAGAGAATTGAGGACCAAATCAGCACCACGCCCATTAGTCATTGCCATGAGGTCATGATAAAACGAGGCGTCGCGAGAATTGAATATGTGATCTCGATCCAGGCCAAACTCGTCCATTAGATATTGTACCTTTTCCGAGTTGCCCACCGTAGCAAAGACCTAGCTTGAGTCAGTCTCGACTGCCTGTGTACTCTAGGGCTCGAGTACCGCATTCTCACCTCTGCTCCCACCATTCGACAAATGTTCAGGGCTGCGATGCCTACCCCTCCACAGGCTGAGTGGACAAGGACCGTCTGTATTGTATTCTGGTCAGCCCTATTGACTTGGTTGACTGCTATTTTGGTCAACTCACCTGGCCCTGGCGTAACCCTCCCAAATTAATTAGAGCGTGAATTGCAGTTCCGTATACACAAGGTACCGTGGCTGCGTCCTCAAAGCTCAGGCTGTCTGGAATCTTGACGAGTGAACTGGAATCGACGACAAGAGTGGTACTAAAACATCCATGACCAGTCTGCATAACGCGGTCGCCTGGAACCACGTTGCAAACCTTTGAGCCAACCTGGCGAACAATGCCAGCGCACTCAATGCCGAGACCTGGCCTGTAACCTTCGACGATGCCCATGGCCACCAAGATATCCTAACAAAGTCAGCTTCTTTCCACCATGATTGACAAAAACTGATAGCACCTACTTTGAAATTGAGCCCCACGGCTCGAGGCTCCAGCACGACTTGCTCATCACCAAGTTGATCCCCCCCGAAATCATCTTTGTCGACCCATTGGAGGGTTTGGAGCTGTCCAATGCGGGCAGCCTCAAGCGTTTTCGTCTGAGAGCCGGTGGAGGCCGCCGGGACTTGATGCGTCTTCACCCAATGAAATCGTGGGATCATGATGACATCTCCAACCAAAGCGTATTCCCAATCGGGGTCCAACTCGACTTGTTTAATCCTGTGCCGAAACTTCTCAAAGACAATGGCCACCACCTCGACATCAAAGCAATTGGGGTCAATTTCGACCGTAGCCCAGTCAATAGATAGTTCAGACCGAATATTCCTAGAGGCGCCGATAGTAGGCGCGTATCTTGGATCAGAGCAGTTCGTCTGAGAAAGACCCGTCACCCATAGCATGCCTCTGTTGACGTTGAACCTTTGCAAAAAGCTCTGGAGGCCCTTTAAATTCTCTGAAGACATAGCGTAGAAGAAGGGCTCTTCTAGGTCAAGAAGAGAAATGACGTCTCCATCGGGTACCGCTTCTGTGTCAAGACCGATAAATGAGACTTGGAAGCCAGCAGAGTCTAGGACTTGATGTAGTTCCTTGGCAGGACCCTCGGTATTGTGACACAGAATGGACACGCTTCCAGAAAAGTCGGATGCACCTGCCGATGCCGCAGTGGATATTATAGTGGCACCCATGTGGTAGGGATAAGCATCGTCTAGCATGACACAGTCATTGCCCGAGAAGCCAGCATCGTAGAGCTCTGTTTCCCAACGTGATGTCTGGATAAATGGTTGACGCGGTAAATCATTTTCAGAGCTTTTCGACCAGTCTGCATAGAAGCCCTGAGCGCTGTTAGCACGGAAAGAGGGAACACTCCCAAGATAGAAGATAGGTAGGGGTGTATACCATGACAAAATTGAGCATTTTGAACTCTGTTGAAACTTGTCAGACATGTTCACAAGTAGCAGCAATAGAAGATGCAGACGACTCACCTGGATTCAATTCTTGAACCAATAGTCGGCCACGGTCCTTGAGAAGTTTACGTGTATTCTTGAGCGCCTGTTGCACATCGCAAGCAGAAGAAATGGCCTGAGATTCGAATTAGCTCCAGGTATTGCAGGAAAAACTTGCCTCCAAGAAAGACTCACATTGGAAGCAATTATCAAGTCAAAAGAGCTTGCTTCAAAACCTTGTTCAAAAGGATCTTTATTGATATCAAGTACCTTGTAATCGACATTCTGGTGGTGTTTGAGTTGTAGCTTTGCCACTTCAAAGTCTTCATCGGAAGAAGATGTGTAAAAATATCGGGCATAGGTCCGATTTCCATCAGAATTGATAAGACCATCGAGGATACAAGGCGTGACGCCAGGAGTACGGGCGCCAATTTCTAAAATCTTCATTGTCGGGTTGGCATGACCAAGGAGCTCGAGATAGGCCTTGTAGTCATATCTTGTGTTTGTGAGCTCATATATACTCTTGAAGCATGCGTCCTTTTGCTGTATCTCAGAAGCCTCCTTCTCGCCTCTGAAGATGGCTTCAGAGCTCGCCGTCAAGTCTTTCATCAGCTTGGCGACTTCAGCAAGGGGTGAGTTGCGTAATTGGTCCATGGCAGCGTCAATACCATCAGCAAGGGTCGAATCATCGAGACTGGCCAGGACGTCGCAGTCGCGGACTAGCTCCAGCTGCCCTTCCATAGCCTGCTGTCTCTGATCATGGAGCCATGAGCGCAAATGCTGCAGATGAAGCGACGTTTCCAGGTGCTCAACTCGACGGAGAGTCTGCATAGAGCACATAAAGGCCAGTGCCTCAAGCATGAGTAATTGGTCTCTGTCTCCGCGAACTGGCTTAATCAAGTTCATTGGGGGAACGAAATCGACGTCTGCCTTCCAAACAAGATGCGCGGCATGGTCCATGTCAGAGTCTTGAGGGTCGGCATCTTGAATGGGCGACAATTCTCCTTGGCAGAGGTTGAGGGCTACTTGGCCATTCTTGTTGACAATGGTTGCGGAGCCGCGCAAGATGCCAGTTTCGGAAGCCTCAGCAGAGACTCCCAGGCGCATATCCTGCGTGGCATTGCCAACATAGAGCTCACCAAGATATGTCGGCACACAGAGGTTGTGCCACTGTCTACCAAGACCCTCAGCAGCCGCGAGCGCAAAGGCCTGAAGAGCCAGATCGATGACTCGAGGATGGAGGGGATAGTATGGGCCAGCAGCATGGTCGGGGTTGGCAATGGAAGCAGAAGCGGTGTGTCGACCCGGAAAAGCCGACATGTCGGTGAGGCCCTGGAACTCGGGGCCATAATTGAGTCCAATCTTGGCCAGAGTGCGATACCAGCCCTTTGTCGAGACGGCGCGAGGCTGAGGAGCAACATTCTGCGTCACGGCTGACACGTCTCTGCCCGGCTTGACCTGGCCGGTACAATGTCTGACCCATGACTGGCCGGTAAAGGACGAGATTGAGAAGTGGTACCACGAAGAGTCGAGCTTGGAGGTGAGACGCACAGGGCGCAAGTGTGTCACCAGCTCATGGGCCTGCGACTCGTGCAGCAGAAGAGCATTGGTCAAGTCGACGTCTTTGAGCGAGGCGTCCATATGGTCGGCGCCCTGGAGCTGGCGCACAGCCTCGACAGCCATGGCAATGTAAGCAGCAGCAGGCAGGACGACATCTTGGTTGATCTTGTGATGGCGAGCCCAAGGCACATTGTCGAGACGAAGCATGTTTCTCCAGCTCGGCTCCAGCTCGTCCGACTCGAGGAGGCGCGATCCAAGCAGCTCATGCGGAGGAAAGCGGCGCTGGCGCCACTGCCGGATGACGCGGCTCTCGGACCAGTACGTCTGCTCCTTCCGCCACGCATAGTTGGGCAGGTCGGTGAGGACAGTGCGACCCGTCGTGGTTGCCGCCACATCCACCGCCACGCCGTGTTGGAAGAGCCGGCCGAGGCAAGAGAGCATGGCCTGCGTGGCGCCTTCCTTGCGGACCAGTGAGGCCAGGTAGGAGCGACCGGTCTGGATGGAGACGGACTTGAAGATATCTCGCAGCGGACCAGCCAGCGCTGAGTGCGGCCCAATCTCGACATAGACCGTCTCCCGCGGCGCCGCGTGCAGCATGAGCGAAATGGCCGAGGTGAAGAGAACGGGCGACTCGAGGTTGTCTCTCCAGTACGCCGGGCCCAGCACGCCTGCCCTCTTGACCTGCTTGGCGGTGACGGAGGAGAAGAAGGGAATAGACGGCTTCCCCTCAGCAACCACGACTCCTTGGAGCAGCTTCTCGTATGCCTGGCCAATGTCGCTCATGTGGTGCGAGTGGTAGGCTCGTTCCACGCGCAGCTTGCGCACAAAGCAGTCGGGCCGCTCGCTCTTGATGCTGGCCAGCGCCTCGTCGACGGCATCGACATCTCCTGATAGCGTCACGCTGCTAGGGCTATTGTCACAGGCCACGACGACGCCTGCTCGCAGATAGCCTGTTGCCTCTGCGCGGCTTAGGCCCACGGCTGCCATGGCTCCAACTCGCGCGTATTTCTGTGTCATTTGGCCGCGATAATAGGCCGCCGCCATGGCTGCATATTGGGTCAAGACACCGGCAGTGTAAGCCGCTGCCATTTCTCCGCTCGAGTGGCCTGCAACAGCCGAGGGCCGGACACCCCAAGAACGCAGCAGGTTGACGAGGGCAATCTGAAGAGCAGTGCATATCGGCTGCGAGAACTCGGGCTGCTGAAGCCTCGACTCGCCTTGAGGACGAAGCAGCTCCTCTGAGGGGCCATGTTAGATCAATTTTGCTCTCGACAAGCGGCTGACTAGACACTCACCTCGAATCGTCCACGGCGGCGGGTAAGCCAGCTTCTGCAGCCCTGCGTCGAGATCGTCTATGTCACGAGCAAATGAGTCGTACCGCATCAAGTCGGCTCCCATACCAGCCCATTGTGCTCCTTGGCCTGTGAATATAAAGGCGACATTGGGTTTTGCCTTGCTCTTGACAACTGGCGACAGTTGGCGTGGCGCATCGCCGTCAATGACAGCAAAGGCGCGATGCCCCAGGGTTTCACGGCGAGCGCCCAGTGTATATGCGACATCGGCGAGGCGACTCTGATGCCTTGTCGTGTACTCGAATGTCTTGTGCGCTCGTTCCTCCACTGAAGCGGCTTGGTGTGCAGAAAAGAGCAGCAATTCAAGGCCATTTGCCTCGGTCATCACAGACGATGGCTGATGGGTATAGAGCTTGGCTGACTCGACAATGGCCTGTCTTACAAGTCAGCAAACAGCTGCACCAATCTGCAAGACAAGCACTGACATGAGCATTGGCGCCTCCCACACCAAAGCAGTTTATAGACACACGGGCCAGCCGGTCCTCTGGCCAAGCGGTTGGCTCAGTTGGCACTCGCAGCTTGTACTGATCCCATTTGACTGGAGAGAAAAGGGTGAGTAGAGGTTGAAGAAATGGCTAGGAGCTTCTGCTCACTTTTGGGATTAGGGTTGGCAAAATTAATATTAGGGGGAATCGTCTCGTGTTCGAGAGCAAGGACCGACTTGATGAGACTATTAAGACCCGACGCTCCCTCGCCGTGGCCGATGTTTGGTTTCACCTATTTCCGTAAGCAACACATCGACTTTTTAACTAATTGCAGCAGGCTTACAGATCCGATATAGACTCCCTCATGGCCAAAGACTCGGCCCACGGCTTCCGTCTCTGTCGGATCTCCCACTTGGGTGCCGGTACCGTGACACTCGACAAAGGCAGTGTCGCTGGGATTCTTGATTCCAGCAACCTCGTAGGCACGACGCATCAGTCTTACGTGGCTGTCTTGATCTGGATTAGTGATGCCGACTGTTTTGCCGTCAAAGTTTGTTGCGGTGGCCCGAATTACAGCTCTGATGGGGTCGCCATCTCGCATCGCATCGTCGAGCTTCTTGATGAAGACGGCGTTGATTGCTTCGCCACGAGCATATCCGTCGGCTGCTGCGTCAAACGACTTGCACGTGCCCGTGGCAGACAAAACGCCCTGTTCTTGCAGAGCAACGGGCATGGTGGGGGAGAGGAAGAGGCTTGTTCCAGCAACGATGGCCCCTTCGCAGTCACCGTCGTGAATTGCCTTGCAGGCCTCATGAAGAGCAGTCAATGATGATGAGCAAGCAGTCCGAATCGTCATGCTATCCAAGAGCTACTGTCAGTCGCTGCTGTGTTGCCCATGCCCAAAAGGCAACCAACCTTGGACCTTTGAGATCGTATTCATACGATGCCCGGTTGGCCAGGGCAAAGTCATTAGTGCCGAGAATCCGCGACACGCCCAGATGTTGCGCATCTTTGGCATAGAGGTCCAGCCAGTCTTCACCAAAAACGCCAACATAGCATCCAATATTGCGGCCGCGCCAGCTGCGCTGCCCGCCAGAGTCCATGCATTCCCAGATTACCTGAAGCAGCAGTCTCTGCTGCGGATCCAGCTTCTCCACTTCTGCTCTGCTCATGGAGAAGAAGGAGGCATCCCACTGCTCCAGGTCACAGTCGACAAAGTGGCCAAAGGCATGGGGCAGCGTGCCTTGTAGGCCAAACTCACTGGAAAAGCCTTGGGCACTGTATCGATTGTCTGGCGTTCGCTCTGAAGTGCTGCGCTTGTTGACGAGCAGGTCCCAGAATCCGTCCGTCGTGGTGACGTTACCCGGGAGCTTCAACCCGATGCCAACAATGGCAATGGGTGACGGCGCCGGCGCCTGCTCGTGACTGACATGCTCAGTGGAACCATGGTGGCCATTGACGCGGCTGGCCGTCGACTTGCAATGGCCATTGACGGCATTCACTCCATTGACTTGCTTCATCATGTGCAGAGCCTCTGGCTGGGGTCGAGGGGCAGTCTCGTGCAGAAGTCGGTTCACACCAGCCATTCGGTGCACCCAACAGCTTTCATATACCAGAGCGCTATTTGTGACTTGTATAATTAATTTTTTTATTATTATTTTCTACCCTATTGATTGTCTCTCCCTTTTGCCTTGTCTCTTGTTTCTTGCCACCACTATACTCTGCGTGGGCATGCTGACCATGATGGCTTTCTTAATACTGCCTGTAGGCTGCCCATGGCCGTGCCGTCTCGCCTTGATTGGCCAAATGGAGCAAACTTGGGCCCGATGGCCCCGTCAGGTCAAGGAGACAAATAAGAGTCCCAACTATAGCGATACACAGAGGAGTCAGATCCTAGGTGCGTTGCAGATTTCAAGACGACACCTTGCACGGACCCATGGCGGTTGACTTGTCCTGTAGTACAGTAATTCCCAATTACGTGAGACGGTCTTTGGGCCTTGTACAAACCCAATCTAGGCGTCGCGGGCAAACATGACGGCCAGTCAGCGAATCCTGAGACTTTGTTCCTGGCTGCGCTGCACGTTGTACAGAAACCTTGTACAGGACGCCATCTTCTTTTTTTTTCTCGACAATGGCTCGTGGACAATGAATTACGTCAAGCCTTGTTGCTTAGCTTTTCGGTTCGTGAGAAGCCGGAGAGTCTACTGTTTCACGCATCGGAGCTGGTGTCGAGTTTTTGGGGCGTATAGCCGATGCGAAATCCTCTTGAAGTCGTGTACATGGTGCTAGGCCATCATGATGTTTTTTTTCTTGATTTTTGTTTTTACTTTTTATGTTTTTGGCAAAAAGGGATTTCTCCGATGGTGGTGATTAACAGGAAACATTTTACAATGAGACGGATCTAGACACTTTTCCATCGTCTCGGGTAGAGAGATGGGTACAGAGTGCATGTCGCGTCGAGGATTCATAATGTCACGATAGAATGACTTGGTGGCTGTCAGTCGGCGCCACCTTTTCCCCCTGTATGACGCACGTGAGTCTATGAGTAACCAAAGAATAATACCATTAGCCGGATAATAAATTAAAAAAACATAGTTCAAGGGTAAAAAGATGATGTAAATACGAGACTGGCAGTAAGCCGCCTCAGTCATATCCCGTAGCCGCTGAATGACACACTTGTGCACGCGGACCAAGGAGCAAGTGTAAATTTACTCAAGGTGCATAAGAATTTGGTACGGCAAGAGTGGCCAAGGATGGCTCCTCGTTTACGAATTCCTTTTTCCTACATGGCTCGTTGTGTGGGAAGAAAAAGGGCCGGTTGGGGGCAGGTGTACATTTTCAAGTAGATGTGTTGAGGGTAAGTAGGGGTTTGAGTATTTGAAAATCAAGAAGAGTAGGGGGCGATGCAGGGCTGATCAAGGTGATTTTTCTATATACCGTTAATCTGCCAAAGCAGACTGAAAACCTCTATGTAGCTGGCGCTGGTGGGAAAAGGAGTACAAAATTCACTCATAGGTGACTAGCATCGGGCACTCGTTGAACCACTCACGTTTCTCAACTCGACTGTATGCCGCCAAATGTAAGTCATTACCTCTTTGTTAAAAGCAAATCAGGCCTGTCAACCATGGCCCCAATATACAGCCACCATGTCCCATTGGCTCGACTGCAATTCCACCCGTTCTATCCTGCCTCAAGACGCCCGCCCCGCCTGCTACCTTGATGCCACTACTATGCATTTAATATTTTCCCCCGTAGCCGATGGATTTTTCACAGCTTCCTTTCCCAAAGCTATGCAAACCTGTTGGTTCCTATCGAGCGATTCTATAAGCGCATTGCGATAATCTTGAAACTCCCGAGGCTTGAATGCGGAATCAGGCCCGTCGCCGCAGTCTACCCCATTTGGGCATATATATCGTTCCAAACTGCCATGATAGACGGCACGAAGGAAGCAGTGATTATAGTCTCTAACCATGTCCCGAAATCCTTGTAGGGATTCTGGGTTTTCCAGCTTGGATCCTTGCTTTACTGGCTTTTTCCTATTGGCGTCAATACCATATTTTATCAAATCTCGTATCTTGCGGTAATCGGGATCAGACGGGTATAAGCAGTGCGGAACTAGGGAATCTAGCCAAAGGGGAGGCAGGGTAGGATCTCTTTGGCCAAGTCCGCCAGATACTAAGCTCAAAGATGTGGTTATCATGTTGGCAATTGCAGAGATGATGCTGCTATGTGATTCGATATTTTGATAAATATCTTTATCTTTCCAGCAGACCGTTTCTAAATCCCGAGACTTCTTTTGGAACCATTTTAGTATATGATGTGTAGTTTCGGGCTTTGCTTGATGTAGATCCTGATTGATAGTATTGGCTAAATTTTCATCGCGAAAAGAAGTGACGGTTTTTATATCGCGAAAAAGCCGACCTGGTAGGCTATGCATTAGGTAGCTACCCCAGTCAACGTCCTGTCCCTGCTTGAGTGCCGCGACCGGTTTATCGCTAACAATGTGGATGTTCAAGTCAATAGTAAAAGATGGGTCGGTATACATGAAGCCACAAGTGTAGTTGGCGAGAGACATTGTAATGGCAGCCCAGAATGTAGTGCAGTGTATTCATAAGCTTTGGAAGGCTTTGAATTTTTTTTTGGATTAGGCTTGAAGGGGAATAAAGCAAGGCAGAGTAGTGTATCGCAATGTGAAAGCTCTTCCTTTTTTGCCTTTGGCATGTTGTCTGGGTTTTATAAAGTGTCATTGTGACTATCCATCTTGAATTTACGTAACAAGATCAACCGTAGCCTTGTAAAAAGGAATAAAGATAGGAATTCAGATCTCTAGTAGTAGACCAAATTTAAAGAAGGAAAGCAAGGGCTTTAAATTACGAAGAAAATTGGAGACGCAGCCCTTTAAAGATTACGCAAAGAGCCTTCTAGAATAAAGGTTTTTAAGGTTAGAGTTTTACCGTTCCATGGGAGAGATGAATACCAGTGGCAAAGTAAAAAGGAGATTCACATTGCAGAGGCAAGATTACGGTTGCTTGATGCCTTTTGCTAATCGCGCAATATACAATTGCACTACACAAAGCCAAAAGCTACACAATGTGATGTTTTCCGTCGCAATGTAGATTTTTTGTTTTCATCTCCACGTTCCTTGGGGCCACCCTGATACAGATTGAGATGAAATATTGCCAGACTGGAATGACTTGTGGTGTTAATCGTATAATCCTCGTGCGCATAAGCATAACACATAGTGGTATAAAGTCCGAGCCATAATGTGATTTGGGGACTTGACATGCGTCATTGAGCAAAGGGCATGCCTCCTTTTATTTGCTTTCTTTTAGAGAGAGAGCATGGAGAGATTTGAATACAATACACTGCATTTTGGCACGTATACGTACAAAGACCGTTGAACATGGAATGGGGTATTTAATCACCAGGGCTCTCTTGTAGGCCTACCAATCAAGAAGCTTCAAACAAGGAGCTAGGATATAAGAAGCGTTTTTCCACAGACTTGACTCGGAGCGGCGTTGCCATGTCAACCAGGGATGAGAGCCAGACAGTCAGATTTCCAGGGGCGAAACTAGGCCTGGATTTTCAAAGGCTTTTTAAAAGGGAGAGGAACTTTTGGAGAGCAAACAAGTCTTTGGTGTCTTGGTGTCTTGGGTTCAATAGGGAGTAGTTTGTAATATACTTTTTGACTTTATACAGTTTAAAGTTGTCTCCATTTTAACCCAAGGCCATGGCCAGCAGGGTCACCAATACCAGATGTAATTAATTTTGAAAAGATGAAGACTCCAATTTTTACACTTCTTGTAATCATTTTCTGAAAGTGTGAGTCGCGTTGCTAGTTGTAGGACTTGGCAAGCACCATGAACCAATATAAAACCCCTATGCACTTGTAATCTTGCTCTGCAGCATCCTCTCTCAGCTTAAACCCACCCAGCTCGGCGAGCATTCAACCACCATGTCAGTCTCGGAGATGTACCACGCCCAGCCTGGACTCACCCAATGGAGCTATCGCTGTGATTTGGCACCCACATTTCCCTGTAAAAATGTTACAGCGCATCGAGACGAAATGAAAGAAATGCAGACGTGGGACAGAAGACTTCCACACTCCACATACTACTTTCAACTCGTGCCTCAAGCCTATTCCTTTGCGCTGGAAAGCTCTGCTACCGGCAAAGAGTTTTTATCTTCCTTGAACGAGAGAGAATATAATGACACAGAAGTCTACAGGGCATTCAAGTGGCTCTACTCTCTACGCAATCCGGGCCAATGGCTTTGCTGGTCAGCCGACTACCACCTAGTAGTGACAAACTACGAGCTCCTCGTTGACCAGCTAACAATTGGATTTGTCACGGTGGATTCTATAAAAGAAAAACATAGCGCCATCTCACTTCGGAAGCGGGAGAGCACAATGGGGGTCGGGCCAGCTGGCTCGTGTCTGAGCTCAACTTCGCAGCACTACAACGAGATTCATCACGCCTACAACTACGTCACGACCCAGCTGTCCACAGGGATAGATGGCATCAGGTTTGGGGCATATAAAGTAGCGCGTGGTCTGCTTTTATTATATGCTGATCCATTTATTCTCGCCATGGGCCACGGATGCCGCTACGCATACAGCTGCAACCACGAAAAAGGTTGCATCGCAATATTAGGAAAGGGAGTTCCAACTCTTCCTTCTAGCTTTGTTGACTACTGGAATATGCTGGGCATGGCCCTGAGTCACAAGCAGAACCTGTGCATAGGTTTCTCTGAAGGAAATATTCGCCCAGATTACCTCTATATAGATGCCGGGTCTTTTGTGATGCAAGGAGGGGGATAATCTTGACTCTATGCGCTATAGTTTTGGTGGCTGTGATAAACTGGCAACATGGCGGCAAAAGCTTTACGGTCCGTGACGATTGGGATGCTTTGATACTCAAACGACGGGGGCTCTGTTGGATTCTCCACATCATCTGGCTTGCAAGGAAGATGTAGCAGAGTAGCTCAAATACAGTCTTATAATATGAAGACAGATTCTTTTTTTCTTCTTCTTCAAAGAGCGCTGCCAAGTCACCCCAGTAGCAAAAACGAAAAAAAAAAAAGGCCCAACACGCACTATTCCTCATCCTCGTCCGAATCATCAAACTCAAACGTCTCGAGGACGGTTGAAATTGCCCTCGTCTTATTCCCATGATAGACCGCCTCTGCCCTGCTCCTCAACTCTGCCCTGCGCGTCTTGCCAGCCGCCGACTTGGGCAAAGCGTCGACAAACTGGATCCCTCCAGCCAGCCGCTTATACTCTGCCAAGTGGGCGGCGACAAAGTCGTGCAGGCTGTCGCTAAGCTGGCTCTGCGACAAGGAGGCTGCGGCGGCGGGCGTTTGCACGACAAAGGCAAAGGGGAGCTCGCCGGCCGTGTCGTGCGGAATGGGCACGACGCAGGCTTCAGAGACGGAGGCGTGGCGGAGGAGGAGGGATTCGAGTTGGACGGGAGATACTTGGAGGCCCTATGAGACATGTCCGAGTCAGTTGGAGTGCTTTTCAAAAGCGGTAAAGAGGATAAAGGACTCTGTCAACGTACGCGGACTTTGATCAACTCCTTGATGCGGTCAACGATAAAGATGTGCTCATGCCCCTTTTCACTCTTGCGAATCTCCACCAAGTCTCCTGTGCGCAGCCACTTATCCTCAGTCATGGCCTCGCGAGTGGCCTCTTCATCGTTTAGGTAGCCCAGCACAATTGTCGGTGACTTCAACAGCAGCTCGCCCGGCGTATTATACGTCTCAATGTCGCAGCCGCTCGCATCAAGCAGACGCGCCTCATAGCCCGGCAACAAGCTCCCGCTCGAGCCAAACAAAATATCTTGCCGGTTCTGCCACGACACCGCCACTGCTGCTTCCGTCAGGCCGTAGCCAGGCACAAAGTCGCAGTTTGGCACCAGCGTGGCAAACTGCTGCGCCATGTCCTTGTCCATGTTTGATGCACCCGCCGTGACTGTCTTGATGCAGCCGAGGTCGTACTTGCTGGCTATAGACGCCGCCTTGAGCATGCCGATAATCATGGCGGGGACCTGGAAAATACAAGCATGTGAGCGAGAAAATGGTCTAGGTATTGCAGAGGCCAAGGTTCTTACCATCCAGAGAATCTCGAGGCGGTATTGGGCAATAGTCTTGAAAACTTGATTGATTTCAAACTCGGGCAGCACAACCACCTCGTGGCCTCGATAGACGCCCAAGTGGCCCGTGATGATGAGGGCGTAGCAGTGGCTCAGGGGCAGCACGCCGAGGTTGCCCAACGGCTCGGAAGCACCATTTGTTGATTCAAACGTGGCCACTTGTAAAACATTGGCAATGACATTTCGATGCGAAATCATGACGTTTTTCTATAACCAAGACGCCCAAGCCAAGGTTAGAGCCAAAGAAAATTCAACCCGGGCGTAAAAAACTCGACGGGAAAAACTCACAGGCACGCCAGACGTTCCGCTCGAAGAACACAAAAACGCAACCTGGCGAGCTCCCTGCCCAGCGCACCACTGCAACTTGTCCAAGGCCTCTGCACGCTGAGCAATCAGCTCGTCCACCGTCTTCAAGTCTGTCGTCGCGGGCGCGTCCTCTTTGAGCATCTGCGGCGGCACTGCAAGCAAGTAGACGTGTTGCTTGGGAATGCCTGCCTGCCTGGCTGCCTCGAGGGCTACGTGCAGTAATGGCACGCAAGTAAACAGCGCCTTTGCCCTGATTGCCTTGAGCTGTCGGGCCAGTTCGGGGGCAGAGTACGAGGGGCTAATGGGTGCAGAAACGCCTCCGAGGCGATGTGTTGCCCACGACACCGTCATGGTATCAATCTAGCACCCATCACGTCAGTTTTCTTTTACAAAAAAAAAGTTTCACCAAAAGAAAAGGTGGAAAAGGGCAAGAAAAATCCGTAACAACAGCATTGCCATCAACATACCGTATTGACGCAAAAGATGGCCACCACTTTATCCAACTCGTTCCCGCCAACACCAACACCAAGCTCCGCCGCCACCGCTGCCGCCAACCTCTCAATGCGCTCCACCACCTCGCCAGTCTGATACGCCTTGCCCGTCAGGCCGCACCGAAACGGCGGGCGCAACGACGCCTGGTTTAAATGTCCATATTCACCGCTCCGGTCGAATAGAAATTCATAAATGGGGATGGAGTCGGGCGGCTCGAATGCAAGCGGCGCGACATACGAGGGACACGTAAAAGGCATGTTTACGACTTGTCGGTCCTGTAGATTTACAGAGTGTGGTGGTGGAAATGGAAACGAGGTGTCAAAGTTTGTCTTGCGCAGACAGACATGGCCGCGGTAATATTGCAGCCAAAAAAAAAAATAGCTTGGTAAATCTTGTCAAATCTCATCCATACGGGGGATGCTACAAGATGGGGAGCATTGGACCAGGGCCCCAGAGTGGCTGCTTAGCCTTGACTTGAATCCTAATAATGTCGTGGCCCCAACTACTAGTAATATCGCAAAATGCCTAGACATAGTAATACGAGCGTTTGTAGCAATTTATTCCCCACGCGGTTATATACATACATATATACAAGCTCTCGGTGGGAGATGATGATTTGTAGCGCCAGTCAATCTAGTCAGAAAAATCCAACGCTCTCGGGTTCAAGCACAAGCTTGGTTCATGTCAGATGCATCACTCAAACACTGCACTCTTCTCCCTTGCCCACTGGACAGCTCCTCGTCCATTTTTCCCCCCATCCAGACAGACAATCAAAGACGCAAAACTGCTCAAACATCGACCCCAAGATTATCCAGCCCCGCCACAAAATCTTCACCCGCCATCTCAATCTCATACTGGATATCCGGCTGTGCCTCCTCATACAGCCAATTCTTCTCTCCCGCCAGCCTGAAATTATCCATGGCCTGCTCATGCGGGATAATCTTCTTCTTCAGCTCCGGGTTCCCCGCACAGGCCGCCTCGACACGCAGCTGAATATCGCAGCTCCGATCAAGCAGGCCAAACAAAAAGGCCGCCTCGTCAACCGTCTGGCCCACGCTAATCAGCCCGTGGTTGAGCAGGATGGCCGCCTTGCCCCGCGGGCCCAGCGCCTGCGCAATCAGCTGGCCCTCTTGCTCGGCCGTCACGATGCCCGTGTACTCGCCCTCGGCCGCCACCACGCCGTACAAGTCGCAAATGTCCTGGGTAATCATGTCCAGAGGGCGGCCGAATGCTGCCCAGGCGCGGCCCGCCATGGTGTGGGCGTGGCAGATGGCGTGAATGTCGTGTCGGGCCTTGTGGAGCTCAGAGTGAATGTAGTATCCTGGCTTGTTTGCTGGGCGGCTCTGCAAAGAGTAGCTGCATCAGCAAATGTGTCCTCGGCCTCGTCGCCCAGTCTAGAATCCCCCTGAAAGCAAGTCTGGGCAAAACACGACTCTTGACCAGAAAAAAAAAGGGGGCTTGGCTCCAAAGAGGCAGCATCTGATTTGGAAAAGAAAAGCCTCAACCACGACTTCTGGAACCGTCAAACTTACCCGGTTGCCTCCCACAATGTCCCCATTGTCGATTCGCAGACACAGCATGTCCCTCGCATTCATCAATGCAAAATGCTTGCCAATGGGATTCATCCAAATGAGGCCTTCAAATTCCGGGTCTCGAACGCTAATGTGTCCCGATATGCCCTCGGTATAGCCACAGCGCGCCCAGTTGCGAAAGACGGCCGCCATGTGCACCACAATGTGCTTGCGATGCTCCTCAAAACAAGGGAACTTTGGAATGCCTGTTTTTGTCCTCACCCCCTCGCCAAAAAAAAAGCCCACCTGCCCATCAGCGTCTGTTACGCGCCATTACAACTGCGACGCCAAGGGCCGACTTACCTGCCAGAGGATTGGGTCCTAGACTCAAGCAGTGCAGTTGAGTCTCCATCTCATCGCCATGGCCCTTGGCCCTCACCGTCACATCCTGCCCGGCCTCGACGTCTCCATCTCCCGCCCTTGCTGCAATAGACTCTGATACCACTGAAGGTGCCATTCTTGCTGCTCAATGGGCCAACAAGTGCCGGTTCCCACTCGTAGCGTTTCAATATGCCTTGTCACTGACACCTTGAGCTTCGTATCCCCAAACTCGTGCACAGTCAGTCTTGTCGATGGTACGGGAAGAAAGAACTGGAAATTTCTCTACTCCTGGAGAGGAAAAGGGAGCAAAAGGCCCTCACATGTCAGCGGCCGCCTCCGTCCTCGTCCTGCAGAGAGATCCTTTTGCCTCTGCAACAACTGCACCTGACGTAAGTCTGGTCCGTCAGACACACCCCCTTTTGCTTGCATGACCAGAGAATTCTATATACTACTGCACCCACTGGCTCCTCTGGCCAGCATTCTGTACGCATTGCCCAGAGATTGCTACTGCACCCAATACTACCCAATGTTGAAGCACATGTCCAGCTGCTTACCTGTTTGCACATGCATTCGTTGTGCAGAGATGCACTCGAGGGAAATAATGACTTCTCCGCTCCCAAAGCCCATGACTGCTACCACCATGATACAATGCTCCCTTCTGGCAAGCCGAAGTCTCCCGACTCTTGGAATGCGCAAGGCGGTGTATTTATCTTGCAAACCCCGCCAGCACTACGCCTTGTCTCTCCACGCCTTGTCTCACACAACAAATGACCTTGACCCCCAAACCACGCGCCACTCATTAATCTCACACAAACAAACAATACATTGACTCTCCCCTTCTGCGCGGCGTCGTCGGCGCACTGTCCACGCCTAGCCGAGACGTCTACATGCCTCTCTTATCAAGCACTAACGCACTTCCATGTCTGTCTCACTCCACCATCTGAGACGAGCGGCTACGCCCCCACAATCTCAAGACGCCTTTACTCCATCAACTCCTCGCAAGACGCACGCTGTTTCTTGTACATTTCACGCCAGTCATCGTCATGCCCACCCACTTCATTTCCTCTCAACGTCTATCCGCGACACTGTCAATAAAATCTACTCTTCACATCCATGCTGCTCATGAGTCCCAACTTTTTTTTTTCGTCTCTCCCTCCAGCACCTACATCAACGTGAATTGCCTCCCAAGTGGAACATGGCCTCCTCACACCCCCAGAGCCTACACAATCCTCAAATCATTCCCCAAGGTGAATAACATTAGAAACAGATCTTGTATAGAAAAAAAAAAGTATGAATATTTTCAAAAAAGGGTATTGCCCGTAACACTCGGATGAAGACCTGAGAATAAAAAAAGACACGAGCGTGGCGGCCTCATCCGTATCCAAAATTTGGTGCCGGGCAACGCGTCGACGACGCCGTAATGACGCACAATTCAAGGCTACAAGACGTCCATGTCGGCCCAGCCATCATTTTAGATTCCAGCCAACACCGGCAATCCATCTTGGTGGTCGAGACTCGATCACGCAAAAATTCTGGCGCTCCAGCACCGCCTCGCTCCAAGACAATTGTCGAGTGCTTCTTCGAGAGGGGGTATCCAAAATCATCAAAAAGAAATCTGGCCACGTGACGGCGTGTCTGCAAGCATCGACAAGTAGCGCCAGGTCGTCATTACCTTGCTTAGTTCCAGCCCAGCGAGTTCTCTGCTGCAACAGGAGCCGAGATGTTGGCGGTGCGGCCCGAGTTGCCCATGCCGCTCCGTCCACTGCCGCGGCTGTCTCGTCCCCCGGCGCCGTATCCGACATTGTCGCGGCTCATCAGGGCACCTCCCATGAGAGCAGGGCTACCCGTCCCATTGTACCGCATCTCTGAAGATCCTTGGCTGTGCGCAATGGAATTGGAGCGACGGTGCGACTGCTTCTTGCGCTTGTAACGCCGTGCCACAAGAAACATGGCAACGCCATACAATGCTGCACCAGCGGCGGCACCAGACACGATACCCACTAGCTGGCCCTTTTGCATGGGCGATTGGTCGCCCTTGTCATTGGAGCTAAAGGGGTCGCCATTCTGACGTCCGCCAGAGCCCGAGCCCGAGCCCACGTCAGAGGGAACAGCACCGCCAGAGAGATCAGTGGAGCCGCTAGACATGTCACCAGTCTCAATGCTTCCCGTCAGTGGGATATTCGGGTCAATGAGCTTGGTGAACTCTGATGGTGCCCTGAGCTCGGGCTTTCGGCACTCATACAAGTCCGAGTTGCCCGACCGAAGAGCAGCCGAGAGTGTTTGGACAAACATCTTGGGCAAGTGTACCTTGGCAAGAGCAGTGAGATACTTTTGCCCCGTCTTTTGGTAAGGCACAATCTTGAACACCTGCGTCTGGTTCTCCTGCAGGCCCGTGGCACAGGCAAGAGCCATGGGGAGATAGCCAAAGATTTGTCCGGCAGCTTGGACGTTGCCAGCCACTGACACATAGTCATAGGGTTGCAAGAATCCAATCTGGATAGTTTCGGTATCTCCCTTGGGAGGGTCCGCAGGAGGCTGGTTGGGAATCAGAACCTTGGGTACTCCGGTTGGCAGTGACATGCGGCCTGTCGTAGACGACGGAGGAGTGTAGTCGTCCGAAGATGTGCTACTTGGTGAAATTACAATCGTCGACGGAAGCCAGTTTTCTGTGCCCGGAAGAGTTCCCGTGGGGCGGATGCTCGTGACAGGCTCCAATGCTGTTGTTGGGGCAGGAGCAGAGCTGGGTGCTTCCGAAGAGCCAACGACTGACGAGACACGTGTTGAGGCCACTGAACTGGGTGCCGAGCTGGGTGCCGAACTGGGTGCTGAACTGGGTGCAGAACTGGGTGCTTCCGACGAGACCACGCCTGACGAAGCCGGCGTTGAAGCGTCCGAGCTGGGCGAGGCAGATGTAGCGACCGAAGACGGCACGACACTAGTCTCGACCGCACTGGACGTTGGAAGAGAAACGCTGCTCGAACCACTCACCGAGCTGCCAGTCGACGGGGCAACAGACGCAGATGGTGCCTCTGATGATGGAACAGAGCTGAGAGACGACGGCACAGAAGTCTCCACCGACGTCGGAACAGGGTTTGTCGAGTTGGTGACAACCACTGGCGGTTCGACGACAGCAGTCGACGACGTCACCGGAGCATTCGTCGTTGGCAAGCCACTGGACAAGCTCGAAATCAATCCAGTGGGGTCCACAGGAGCAGTGCTATTGGTAACTGGAGTCTCGGTAGGCACAATGGGGGATTGCACAGCGCTGCTGAGGACTGAAGTGATGGGGATGATGGGGGTAGCTTTGCTGCTGCTGCTAATGTCAACAGACGTCGGAGCGCCAATAGGCGGCACCTCAACGCTTGTCCCATTGACGACTGGCACGTCCAAGCTTGGTGTAGGGAGGTTGGTAATGGGGGCCGCGCTGCTGATGCCGCTCGAAAGAGTTGGCACAGCGGTCAAGGAAGGCAACACATTCGACGAAGTCAAGTTGACATCGGGAATGGGAAGGATATCCGAAGGAGTTCCTGCGGTTGGTGCCACTGGCACCGAAGACGCCACCGACGAGCCTTGGGCCGAGCTACTGGCCAAAGACTTGGATGGTGTGGGAACGACATCCGACGACAGGCCCTTGCTGGGCGCTTCAGTTGCAGGAACTGAGTTGCTTGTCGGCGCAGCAGTCTCAACTGGGGCCTGTGTGGAGTTGAAGGCAATTGTGCCCGATATGATGCTTGTCAATAGAGATTCAATAGGGTCAAGAAGTCCGCCGCTCGAAGGAGGAGCTGGTGTAGCTTGAGTAATTGGAACAGCCGTCGAGTCCACCAAGGTGTTGTTGACAACCTGACTGGACTCAGGAATTTTATCAGAGGGGACAATAGAAGGTACGGTGGAGCCAGTCTCAACAGGTTTCGAGTTGGAAGTGACGGGAGCGGGCTTGTCCGAGGGCGTCAAGATGGACTTGGAGCTCGACACCGGAGCTTCAACAGAGGTTGGCACTGAAGCGACGCTCGACGAGGAAAATTTGCTTGTCAATGGCTTGGGCACATCAGCCGAGGTCGGGACTGAGACGACACTAGATTTGGTGCTAGACTCCACAATGCCAGTTGGAGCAATGACTATGCCGCTCTCAATTTTGGACTCGGATACGACGCTCGAAGTCGGAACAGCAGACTGGGGCGTCGCAGTCGTTTTGGCAGGGTTTGGCGGAACAATGACGTCTGGCATTTTGCCCGTTCCCGAGGGCTGGACCGAAGGAGCTTGGCTGGGGGCTTTGCTTTCGGTCGAGACCGGAGACGGTGCTGCTGAAGGCAAGTTTGGTGTCGTTTGAGCTTGGGCCGAGGTGGCTTGACTAGAGGCCGCAGTATCAGATGACGCCTGAGCCAGCGATGTTGACGGCGAAACCAATGACGAAGACTGAGCTTGAGCTGGAGGAGCCTGACTGCTGACAGGCGCCTCAGAGGGCACCACCGAGGACTGGACTGGTGTCGATGAAGTCTGGACCGGAGCAATTTGGCTAGAAGGTTTATCCTCAGTAGACGACTGAATCGCTGTCGTAGCAGGCTGGGCAGGCTCCGAGGGCTGAGCCACAGATGGAACGCTCTGAGAGGGCACATTTGCCGACGCAGATGTCTGAACCTGTGCTGGTGGTTGAGTCTGGGCTGATGACTGAGGCTGCTGCGCCGGTGGTTGAGCTTGTGCCGAAGATTGAGCCTGCGCTGGTGGTTGAGCTTGTGCAGAAGACTGAACCTGAGCCGGCGGTTGAACCTGGGCCGAAGACTGAACCTGAGCCGGTGGCTGAGCTTGTGCCGAAGACTGAACCTGCGCTGGTGGCTGAGCTTGCGCCGAAGACTGGACCTGAGCTGGTGGTTGAACCTGAGCCGAAGACTGAACCTGAGCTGGTGGTTGAACCTGAGCCGAAGACTGGACCTGAGCCGGTGGTTGAGCTTGTGCCGAAGACTGAGCCTGGACTGGTGGCTTAGCTTGCGCCGACGACTGAACCGGTGCTGGTGACTGAGGCTGAACTGGCGGCTGGGCGGGAGCCGAGGGCTGAACCTGAGCCGGTGGTTGGGCTGGAGTGTTGACGGCGCCTTGTGTAGGCCTTACCAAAACGTTGCTCGATGCGCCGGCGGGCTGTTGGGGCGTAAAAGCGGCCACTGGTGGCGTCTGGGCTGCTGGGGGTGTCTGGGCCGCAGGAGCACTACTCGAGGCAGCACCGAAGGGGCCCGTAGGCAATATGGCCAAGATGGGAGAAAGAAGATCGCTAACGATGCCTCTCTTGGACGAAGATCCATGCCCTGTGCTTGAGACTAGATCGGTGGACGGCGTCACAGCGGTCTCGGGTGCCGCCAGAGTAGAGTTGACGACATCGCGCTTGACCTCTCGTGGAAAGTAAATTCGAGGTCGCTCGGGCTCAACATCAGCAGCCACAGTGGCGGCCAGAGCCAAAGTCGAAGCCAAAGCAATCGACTTGAGATGCATTGTCGCGTGTGCAAGAAATAAAAGGGAATCGAGGTGCTATGTACAGCTCAGAGTTGAATTATGTTTGTCGGTCGATGTCAGATGCAGTATTCTGTCAACAGAGTCAATACAGAGCCCGTGATACTGGCCACAGTCGGTAGAGACTGACTGTCAGAATTAGATGGAACGAATGTACTTGACAAGATTGTCAACGAATGTGGACTGCAGAGCGTTAGCATTGCCTGTCTTTGAGCCCAGCGTGGCAGCCCAAACAAATGGACCAAGGCCAACCATCTTGTGGCATGACAAAAGAACAAAGAAATGTCGACAAGAGGCTCGGCCAAAACGCATGAGCGCATATATTGGAGGTGGACTCACGTCTATATGTACAGACCAGAATCAAAGAGTGACCTGAAAGCAACGCGCGTCCAAGGGATCAAAGAAGCAATTGGTGGCAAAAGGCAGCTCGTCCAAGGCTTGCAATTATGCGTCAACAGGCATTGGAGGCGAGGGAATATTGGGCGTCGCGAAGCCTCGTGCCGACATGAACGGTGCAAAAGACGGACCAAGGAGCGAGGTGGGCAAGACTACTATCGACGAGGATGCGGATAGCCGTCTAGTCTTTTCCACCGCCGTCTGGCGGTTCGATGGGTTTGTCGAGATTGAGGCGGTTGGGGATAGAGAGCGACGAGGCGGGAGGTGAGCAAGGTGAAGAAAAGGCGAAGGAGGGCGAATGAGGACAGCAAGCGAATGAATGAAGGCAACAGAAGCAAACGAAGGAATGAAAGACCTTGCAAAATGGAAACACGACAGGGCAAGGGTTAGAAACGAAGAGAAGAGGCGAGGCAGTGGCGAGTGGGAAAACGAGACTGATGAGGGAGGAAAATGGAGACCAAAGCAAGCGAGGGACGGCAGGGAGATGGCTTCTTGGCCGGGAGTGGAGAGTGGGGGGGCGTGTGGAGTGAGATTCTTCTGGGTCAGGCCGCGCTGTGTGGACGGACGGCGCTGGGGTAGGGCAACTGGTCCCTCATCTCCAGGTCATGTTGATGGCTGCAGCAAGGCGGCCAGGCTGTCTCTCATGCATTTCTGCTACCGCGGTACGAATCCGGCCAAGGCTCGGTACCCAACCTGTCTCTGGAATGCCGGTGCCTGAAGGGGTACCCTGGGCTCACGCGCTAGGTCGCCGCTTATTGTATTCGCCGGCTGGGCCTCATGCGTGCGCTGCCAAAGCGCAGCCCCCTGGAAACTGCCTGAAGCTGGCGCCTGGGGAGCATGGACCTGCATGCCTACAATGGCTGGAAAGGGAGTCTGCGCGCCCGTTTAAACGCTTTTTTTTTTCTTTGTGTAAACTCTGCTGGCAGATGACGAGAGAGTTACCGACGGCACGCCAGGGACCGCGCCGACATGATTGGACGGCAGGGCGCTGGGAAAGCAAACACGAGAGCGTGGGAGAAAATCTTTTTTCCTAAAAAAAAAATGACAACAAAAAAAAAGAAACAAAGCAGGGCGTGTCTCACTCGCCATCTCACTCGACAACATGGCGGACATTTCCCAACGTGGGCTGCAATGTGATGCGACGTGATGCGATGAAACGAACGAGGCCGCCATTGCTGATCATGGTTCTAGACGGATACCCGCTCTGCTGGCGGCCCTGTCCATGCACAGCTGTTGGCTCACAAATGGGACATGCGCAGGAGCCTCTTTCGACCTGAGGCACCATGACACCTCATTCACCGCTCTCCCCAGTCTGTGTGCTGGAGGCCAAGGTCAATCGAGGCCAAGACACAGAAAAAGGGGCTGCCGACAGAGACACAGGCGCACTTGGCGGCCGTGGGTATCGAGTACCGTGCAGCACACAGACGCTCCCACCCAGCAACGTGGCCATGAGCTGGAGCGGCATTGTCTCATGTACCTTAAATCTCCACCACGATCCGTGCTCGCTGCCTCTCTTTTGCTGCTGCGCTGCCTTGTCTGCCAGGCCCATCACACAGGCCGCTTGTTGCCAGACTTGTGCCCTCTCTGTCATTTAAAAACACTCCGCATGCGGCCTCAGTGGTCTTGGTTCTTGCTCTCTAGTCTCTCGACGGAGCCTTGCTGCAATCTGTAAAAGACAGCCACCAGTTAGGCCCACGCCCCTTTTTTCAATTTCCAGGCATGCTAGCTTGCCCCCACCATGGCCAATGGCCTGCCCGAACCGCTTGTTCTAGCTGTCTCACCTTGGTGGCTCGGCCTACGCCTTTAATCACACCCACCCACAGCCAATCTTTAGATTCATGGCGAACCTCTAGCTTTATTGCCTCCGCTGTCGTCGACGGGCACTAATGTGCTTTATTGCTCAAAGGACGACCCAGGTATGCACTCTAGCATTCCCGCTTAGTGTTTACTCTCTTCTTGTCTCTACAATCTCAAGTAGTATAGCATCCATGGCTGCAACTCCTTCAGCACCAAGTTGTTCTTCTATTTTTAGAAGAAAAGGAAAAAAAAAAAAAAGAGGTCGTCATCTACTTGTTGCCAACTCCTTTCACCAATGTGCATATATGTATGTGCCGACATGCGCGCACCAACGCGTTGCCTTCTTATCCTGCTCCTGCATACAGCAGAGGGTGTGGAGCAGGGTCCCGTTGAAAAAGCATCTTGAGCAACCATCATCTTCGCCAGTCTGTGGTCTCGATCCGCTTGGCAAGCCATGCTAGTACAGAGTTGTAGCTTAACAATAAAATTTGCTTCAACGCTTGGACAATGTTTGCGTAGAAAAATTATCGGACGGTAGCATAGGCTGACCAACTAATAAATGCCACCATGCATTGCCATGTATTATCCATCACCTTGCATTTTTAGTTTCTGTATGCTGTCAGTGCTTTTGGTCCAACCTCAATCTGCCGCTGAGTCTGCAATGCTACCTCTTCACGTCTGGAAGGAAGTCTGTGGCTACGAATAGCAGTATGAGTGTCTTTCCTCGCTGCAACGTCAACGGTCACCTGTTCCTCAACGAGACAACCATTAGGAGATGGCACATACAGCAGGATTCGTATCCATGAATTCACCCCAAAGGAGCTGCACAAAGGACCGCGCGCCCACACTGCAGCAGCGCCCTAGTAAAAATGCCCTAGCAAAGATGCCCTACCACAAATGGTCACGTCCCGAACTCTGCTTTCATTGGTACCCATCTATGTAGGGAGTATTCCTTCTGGATAGATCACTCAACGTAGCTTCATGTCTCAAAAAAATTTCACTTTGATGCTATCAAAGCCATTGAATAGGTTTACCCATGCTTTCTTGAGTCCATTTCACTTTGTCCCGATTTAGGTGGCAGGATTTGGAGATATCTCTCCAATTCACACAAGACAGGTCAGCGTGACAAATGCGCTGTTGAATGTATCATTTGCCAAATCTGTTGCGCTCCTGATGGTCGCCAAGCATGGCCTTCGGCCGCTTTTTTTTCTCCATGAATTACGGCAAATCTGCAGATTCTCCGGGCAATTACTCACTAAATTGCTCCCGACCCGAAATGCTGGTTCGAATTGCTGTTTTCATTATTTGTTTAATGCGTCATGGGTCTCGGCGTAGGGAGGGGCGGTTCGAATGTTCACCAAGCTGCCCAGAGCTACCCTAAATCTCGGCTGGTTTTCAACCGGCCCAGCGCCAATACTCGTAATCTTTCGACTCTCTTCTGCCTAGGTCTGCAGTCTTGAAGATGGCGTGTTTAAACCTTCGTAGCGAGTGGCGAGTAAATTATCAATGGCCATCAATCTTTTGACTTCTGCCAAGACTTTGAGCGATGCTCGTATCCTTTCCAGCCTCTGTTCAGCCACGTCGAGACGCGCGCGTGCTTGAATTGTATTGATACTTTGGAGGCTTTGCACGCCAGTCTTTGTGACTCAACTGCCAGCCATTTTACTCTTGCAGTATGGGTATTGCAAGAGGGAAGCTCGCCAATGAGTGGGACAAACAATAGTAGAGCTTTCCATTCCCTCTAGTGTTAGGGAGTCGTGCTATATGACACGAGCTATGACCCAAAGTTTAGCATATACTGTTGGCATTAACATGCGCAGTAAAACTCTTGTGCATATAGTACTCTCGGTTTATAGGTATACTTGGAGTGCGTATGAAAAAGCAAGTGATTGAGTTCCCATACACGATTAACGTTGAAACATAATACAGGCATGTAAGCCGAGACCGAGATGCGCTACAAATACCCTGTACGGTTAGCATGAATATGTATATACAAGGCAATCTAACAGAGAATGGGATACGCGACTACGTTTCAAGTGGCTAGCATCGCCCGGCTTTAATCGCAATGAATTTAATCGCAGCTTCAAATTACGCACTACTGTGCATACAAGATAGCAAAATGGGCAAAGGGTATATCCCTGCTGGGACTGGGCAAGAATTCGGATGCTACAGACGTACGCTAGATCGTCACGCTACCCTTTTAGGTTCTCTCCAATTACGGGTCATGAATATCCATAATAGGACTAGCGCCGACCGCATTGGCGGTCCCTGCAGCCGCCATGATCTGACGGGTCATGACACGTTCTTCAACTCGCTGCCCTTTGACCAACAAATCTTGCCGTCCAACTCCCTTTACATTACCTATTGGAACCATTTGAACGCGGCACCGACATGGCACGTCGACACCTGACTCTGACGATATTAGTGGCCGTATTCTTCTTCTTCACCCTTTCCTACTTTTACTCGAGTGACACGGCGCCCGCGCGCGAGGCCGCTCGCCTGATACGCGATGGTGTCCAGACACCCTTGGGCGATGCTATTGCCGGCCTGAAGAAGCAGGGCTTTGGTACAAAGCCCGACGACTCTGACGTGGGCGAACTGGTAGACGAAGGCTCCATTGCCCCAAAACTTGAAAATGCCACCCTCAAGTAAGTCGTCGCGTTTTGCATACAGGTGAATAGTGGCAAATGGCATCGTTTTGGGCGCTGACTAGAACGCTACTCAAGAGCCGAACTGGGCCGCGCGACGTGGAAATTCCTCCACACCATGGCGGCGCGTTATCCAGAAAAGCCAACACCTAAAGATCGCGAGACTTTCTTGACATTTTTCGATGCATTTGGCCGGCTATATCCCTGCGGCGACTGCGCCAGCCACTTTCGCAAGTTGAAAAAGGAGATGCCACCGCAAACAAGTAGCCGCAATGCCGCTGCGGGCTGGCTCTGCCATGTTCACAACAAGGTCAACAAGCGACTCGAGAAGCCCCTGTTTGACTGCGCCAATATTGGCGATTTTTATGACTGCGGATGCGGCGACGACGATAAAAAGGGCAAGGGCAAGGGCAAGGGCGAGACCAAAAATGACAAGGGCGACAAGGGCGACAAGGGCGACAAGAAGAAGCGCG
Source organism: Ophiocordyceps australis (assembly GCA_002591415.1). NCBI lineage: Eukaryota > Fungi > Ascomycota > Sordariomycetes > Hypocreales > Ophiocordycipitaceae > Ophiocordyceps > Ophiocordyceps australis. The sequence continues at coordinate 83,001 of NJET01000051.1, read as the reverse complement.
GGCAACCAGTACACGACGAGGCGACATGGTTTGAGGGCGCTTGGGAAATGTTCGTATAAAAGTGATTTGCAGCATAATCTTGTAGACATATTGTATTTAGCGATCACTCGCTGAGTGGACACAGCCAGTCCCCAGAAATTAAACGGATTGCAGGAGGACCCCGAGCACCGCTTTGTAGACTAGAATATGTTGCCCGAAAATGGCCGCTGCCAAACGAAATCCTCCGCGGAGTTTTTACGTCGCGTCAGTAGTACGAGAGTCGAGTCGGGCGAATTCGGGGCTTGGTCACGTGACTGCTTACGTGACCTTGGCTTGAGAGAAGGTGACGAGCTCAAGAGCTGCCTGGGGGACTCGGGTCGCGACACCAACATTGAGCGATTCCTTGTCAGCCATCGAGGACCAAATCAAACGTCTACGCCGAGCGATTCCTCTTGTTCCTCGAAAAACAGCAACCAATCTCTTGTAATCGCCGCTTAACTGCCCACAATGATGGAGTTTGGTCGCAGCGGCTTGCTAAATGAAGGTAAGGGAGTAGGTGAAGCATGAGCTCGGCAGCTGCTGATGTAGCTCTCAAAGATGGCATTCACGTCGATATGGATCGGCTAAAAAAGGGCGAGGTCAAGTAAGGCCCCATGCGTCAAGATTGACGGCTGTGGTTCCAGGGCAGGCGACTAACTGTCGTTAGCTTGGGAACCTCGATCATGGCAGTCACTTTCAAAGACGGCGTGATTCTTGGTACGACGACTTGTCCTAGATCTCGTGTCCTTCTTTCTGGCCTGACATTGCGAGCTTATAGGCGCCGACTCCCGAACGACAACGGGTGCCTACATTGCCAACCGCGTCACGGATAAGTTGACAAGAGTACATGACACTATTTGGTGCTGCAGATCAGGCTCAGCTGCGGATACACAGGCTGTAGCCGACATTGTTCAGTACCAGCTTGGATTGTTTGCTATGCATAGCGGAAAACCGCCCATGACGCAAACAGCAGCGTCGATATTCCAAGAACTCTGCTACTCAAACAAGGACCGCCTATCGTGAGCCTCAGCCACTACATAGCAAAGTGTTTGGAAGCAAGATGAATGCTAACAGATTCTTTGTAGGGCCGGACTCATTATTGCCGGATGGGACGAGCGGTTCGGGGGCCAGGTTTACTCAATTCCCCTGGGTGGCTCTCTTCACAAGCAGGCGTACGCCATTGGCGGCTCGGGATCGACATATATATATGGCTACTGTGACGCGAATTGGAAAGAAGGCATGGAGGAAGCTGAAGCAGTTGGCTTTGTAAAGGGTGCTTTGCGCGAGGCCATCAAGTGGGATGGCAGTTCAGGCGGCGTTATCCGCATGGTGGTTTTGACCAAGAAGGGCGCAGACCGCCACCTGTACCTCCCTGATTCGGACTACAAGGTTCGGTACGAATAGGGCTACTGATGGCATTATGACAAGGCGTCAGCAGAGTCTGGGCGCCATGAAATGCAAATTATACAGGGCCAGAAGGCCAAGCCAGCAGCGGTGAGCTAAATAACCAAGAGGCATTACATGAAGAGATAGGCTGGTAGGTACCTGGGTGCGACTAGGGATATAAGCACATGCATTCATATAGCCAAGCTGGTCGTCGAATAGTAACACAAACGGCTCATATGCATGGTTCGGAATAGGTTACACATGAGCAGGGATATGGTATGTGAGAGAGTAGTACTGACTGAAGCGGTGAACCATTTGAAACTCGGCTCAGTGGTAGTTGAGCCCTTTTTTCCACAGCCATAGCAAATGCCATGCCACCTACCTAATAGGAGGTAAAGTATATTGAGGACTTGCTAATAGAGACATGGCAGCAGGATGACGAGGAATAAAAGACACGTGTTGCCGCAGCGCCTTGGACCCCCCAACGACTGCACAAGAGAGCATGAGACTGTAGACAAAACATCAAGGCATGCCACGTGCAAGAGAAGCCGAGGGGGATTTTGCGTCAGTTGTCTCGGGGCAGGGGAGTGGAGAAGGAGTACAAGGGCAGGGAGAGGCAGAGAAACAGGTTCTGCTCGACAAGGCAATTACAGCAGGAGCTTGACGCTGATGAGGAGCGACTGCAGAGCTGCGTCATGGCGGACTAAAGGACCGTCTCTTGATGGGCATGGCCGAGTAGCAGTGGGAGGAAGAGAGGTGTGGGCTGGCACCCCCTTTTCCCAGACCCTCGTTACACACAGCCCGAAGGGGTCAGCACACGTAGCCATGACAATCTCCCTTTTTCCAGACACGGCCATGCAAATGACGTTTTTCCAGTCGCCCACGTGCTTTGGCCAGAATGACGTCTGGCAAAGGGACCGAGACGGGGACAAGTGGACGAGACCAAAAAAAAAAAAGAGAGAGAAACAGACTCGGGGGTGGGTAGGATGCGCGGCAGCGTTGCAACAGCAGCAGCCCAACAGCCTTCGGCACTGCGCCGGACTCGAGTTGGGTTGTGAGCAGGTGCAAAAAGGCAGTTGCAAGCATCAATGAAGCTGTCGCGACAAAAGACGGACGACTAACACCCGGCCATGGGCGCACGGGGATGCCAGCCGGTACCTCGCTGGGGTTAGCCTGGGCCGTTGCCCATGGCTCGCTGCACATGCCTGGGCCTCCCCTAGCACAGGTACCCGACTAGGCAGACCCAGGTACCTGATCGGGCTTCACTGCGCCCTGCGAGCAAGTCCAGGCGCAAGTCTCCTTCACCACTCCCACCTCTCTCTCTCTCTCACCAACCTATCAGTCTTTTTTCCCCTCTCTTGTCTCTTCCTCCTCCTCTCTGCTCAATCCGTCGGCGCTCTGTCGCCTGCTCCCCCCCCCAAAAACCGCGAGCACTCGTCTCTTCACGTCGCATCGTCGTCTTGTTTCCGCTAATTTGGTCCGGTTTTTTTTTTCTTCGCCGTGATTGCGCTACTTTGTTCCCCCTCTTGTCCTCGCTCGTCCCCCCCAGCTGTCATTCCCGCGCCGGCATTATAATTTTTTTTTGCCCCAAACCTACGTCTCACCCTCTCGTTTTACCTAATCTCTGGCCCTTTTGCCGTCGGTTGACGCCCGTCTCTTGCGCTGCATAGTCTGGTGGCCTCGACCCGAGCATTTCCCCGCGCCAACGATGCCATGGCAGCCGTAGTCGGCGACTTCGTTTCCGATCTGTCCCGGCTGCACCATAGCATGATAGTGAAGCCGTCGTCTCTGCCGACCCAGCAGCCACAAAGCCAGCGACGCCACCACGCGACAGCTTCGCCACGTCTGCTTGAAGACTCGACTCTGCCGCCTCATCGCTCCGCCAGCCGCTCGCGACACAAGGCTGCTGCGACTGCCCGCTCTCCGCGACGAGACGGCGACGCGCGTCACTGCGACGACGACGAGTTGCGACAGCCTGCGTCGTCGGCCTCGGATAGCCATTGTGCGCCTTGCGAGCCGCTTGCCCGAGGCACGTCGCCCATTCCCAGCCCGCCGCCCTCTGTTGTCGCTGGCCCTCCGACTGCCAATCATGACCAGGGCGACTCCTCGTCCATGACGAAGCCGCAGACTGCAGAGGGCCTTGGTGTTGCTCAGCCTCAGCTGCGTCAGGACATGACGGCGTCGCCAGGGCGGCAGCAGCCGTCGCCGCCCGTCGACGACTTCCGAATACCCCTCTCCCATGCCGATGCCAGCCACGCCTCCAAGGCGGTGTCTGCCTGCTGCTCGCTCCCGGATGCGGATGCGACGCCGACTCCCCAGCCAGAGGTGGTACATATTCGCGACTTGGCCCATCTCGGCGCGCTGGCTGCCGATGGCGCCGTGGTCAATGGGGCTGCCTCGGCCGCAGGCCCGCCCACCAAGTTTGAAATCAGCGCCATGCCAATTGGAGATGTCATTGAAATGGTGGCGGCTCTCCTCACCAAGATTACCCTGACAAACGACAAGCAGCACGACGCCACGCAACGCAACGCTGCCCACCAACAGCAGGCAAGCCAGACGAATGATTCGGCGCAAATGAGCCCCCTCAGCCACTCGGTGCTTGCCTTTCACGGCAAGAATGTGCCCACAATAAACATTGCCAGCTACCTCTCGCGCATACACAAGTACTGCCCGACGACATACGAGGTTTTTCTGAGCTTGCTTGTTTACTTTGACCGCATGACGGAGCGAGTCAACGACTTGATGATGAAGAATGACGAGTCGACTGGCTCATCGCTGTCGCGGCCCATGTCGTCGCACCAGCTTGCTTCGCAGTCGGACATGGCTGCTTCCGAGGGCCAGGATGGCGCGCAGTCAGCTCAAGACTCGGACTCGGCACGTGCTGACAGTGACTATACTGCCGCTGATTCGACGCCCCAGCAAGGGGCAAGCATCATTAATGCATCTGAGCAGTTACCTGCCGGCCCCACGACCTATTTTGTCGTGGACAGCTACAATATCCATCGTCTTGTCATTGCAGGCGTCACCTGCGCAAGCAAGTTCTTTTCTGATGTCTTTTATACAAATTCCAGATATGCCAAGGTTAGCTCATGCTGCGGCTCCCCCTAACCGGGCTGCCTCTTTTTTCAAAAGGTTTTACTCGGCATTGCTGACTGATGTAATGACAGGTTGGCGGACTTCCTCTGGCCGAGCTTAATCATTTGGAGATACAGTTTCTTGTCCTCAACGACTTTCGACTCGCAGTCACTGTCGAGGAGCTCGAGGCGTATGGTACCATGCTGGTAGAATTTTATGCCCGCGAAGTGCTCGCATCCAAGATGGGACCAAGAGAATGGAGCGGTGCCCAGGCGTCGTTTGCCAACAATGCAGACGGCAGATAACCAATGACGAGGAGAATTGTTCCGATAGTTTCAACTAAGCTGCATTTTATCAAGGACATTGGCAACAAATTAGCCGTGGTCTCGGCCTGGCTGCTGAATCAAGTGCCTTGAAGGTGATGGGACGACATACGACATTACATTAATGCTTTAAACTTTGGAGAGGGCGGGAGGGGCCAGAGGCTTGAAAGGAGAGCAAAAAAAAACATCACTTCGTTGCTGCAGCTGCGGCCCTGGCGAGGAGATGAATCTCGAGCAGAGACGCACATGTAAACCAGGAGTCAAATGCAGCATATTCAGGGCCAAGGGACAGACTATGAAGATGAGCTTAGGGTTGAATCATGGCTCGTTACTAGACAGAAACGTCAGGCTTCAAGATTCTAGGTTTCTTGAAGGGAGAAGATTCATTGTTTGGGCGTTGATGGGCCACGGCTCTTTTTTTTTTCTTTTTCTTGTCTTGTTCGGACAAATATGACGACTGAGGCATCAAGTGTGTGATGACATAGACTTTTATTGCTAGCATCGAAGAAGGACTAGGTAATCAACAATGGCAGAATAATCAAAGTGGTATAAAATGCTTCGAGTTTTTTGAATGCTAAGCATGGCACAGTGATGGACAAGCAAGCAACGCCCCAACTCCATGCCCCTTGAATCCCAAGCCGAAACAAAGGAAAAAGACGAAAGGACTGACAGCCGCCCAAGTTGGGAAAAAAACAAAAAAGAAACAAGACATGAGACATTTCAAAAGACGGGCTTGAAAGCCGAGTTTAGAGCTTTGCTCTCGGAGCCCAGGTGGCCTGAGGCATATCAAAGACGACCTCTGCATCCTCCATCTTGACACCGAGCGCCCAGCGGCCCAGGGCGGGCCAAAAGTGATCATAGGCCCCCTGATCAGCACTACTCTTTTCCAGTCCAGCCGTATTTTCCGGCTGGGCCAGATCGAACCACCCCAGACGGGTGCGACGGCTATACTGCTGCGGTACAAAGGAGCACCAGCGGCGCGTTCCAGGCAACTCTGGAGCGAGGCCTGCGGGCAGCGGGGGCATGACGAGGGTGGTGTCGAGGCCGAGCCAGCTGAGCCAGCGAGTAGCAAAGGGGAAGACGGGGGCGACGCGGAGAGGGCTAAATGATGCTTGGAAAAAGGGGCTGCTGGAGGGCTTGGTTTCGAGGGGATCCGCCGAGTGGTTGGCGTCGTGGGGGTAGACGCTGACGGACATGGCGCCGTTGGGGCCGGGCGTCCAGACAAAGCGGGCAAGGTGCTTGGGACAGTTCCAATCTGTTGAGGGGAGACGGCGAGGTTAGCTTGCGAGTCTGGTGAGGAGAGCGAGGAACAAGGCGTCTTTGAGGATAGGGGGGCATTGGCCAGGAGAAGAGACTTGTCATGGACTCTTTTCATAACGGCCACGGGGAGAAGAAGCAATTTCTCCATGCCAAGAGCATGTGGGAAACAAGCCGACATGTTTTACGGTTGATTTTGAAAAAGCAAGGACGGGAACAACATACTCAGTCTTCCATTGTAGCAGGCGCGACGGTCCGAGACATACATGCGCGAGATGCGCGGACTGCGCCCCACCCGGCGTGTCTTGCCGGCCCCGGCCCCGGCCGCCTCGGCCGCACCGGCGCCGGACCAGCCAAAGGAGCCCGGGACGAGGAGCATCTCATCGTAGGGCCCGACGGGGCTCTCATGGTATCTAATGATTTGGATCATGCCCAGACCGCGCGGCACATGGTTCGAATCCGCCACGCCGCCAGCAAAGGGAGAGCCAGCCTCGAGTGGCGAAAAGGCATGTGCAGGCAGCGACGACGTCTTTGAGCCAGACCAAAAAGAAATGCAGTAGACATCGCCTCGTACATGCCACGGCGGTGGAATTGCCTCGAGGGGCGTGGCCAGCGGAGTAGAGGGCGTGGAAGTGGAGGGCTGGCAGGGAGGAGAAGGGAGTTGTGGAGAGGCCATGGCGGTTGTGACAAGTCGTGGCTATAGTAATGTCTAGGTGGGCAAGGCAAAGGAAGAAGGGTAAAAAAAAAGGACAATGATGGAGGGAACAAGTAGAAAAAAAAAGAGAGCGAGAGAGGAATGAAGAAGAGAAGGTGGCAAGAGACGGGGCAGTCAGTGGGCATGAAGCTTTAAAGAGGGCGAGGCAAATAGGCCAGCAAGAAAAGTGAATTCACATCTATACGTACATGAACGCAGGAGCTTGTACAACTATGAAGGACAAAGCATGTTCAATGTAGATTGCAACTGGTCTAAACAGGCTACGGTAGGAGCAGGGCACTAGAAATGGGTCGCGGCATCGCCAAGCACCGCGCCCACGCTTATCCTCTGAAGCTCCAAGCAGGCAAACAGCAAGGCCTAGAAGGGAAACAAGGCAAGCGTCTTTTTTTATTTTTTTTTAAACATTGGCCTACCACAGAAGTCCTTGCGCAAGAGTCAACCAGGCACCAACAAGCGGCAAGCACAAGGAGAAGAAAAAAAAGAAAAAAAAAGGAACAGTCCCAAGGTGAAAAGGGTCCTTGGGCTCCTTCTCCCCCGTTTATCCCGGAAGAGCCAAACGAGAGAGCTGCGAGGCGAACGAAACAAAGTTGGCCGAGCAAAGGGAGGAAAAGGGAGTGGGGGGGGAAAGGAGAGCAAATGGGGCGGGCTTCCTACTTCCCACTCCCCCCCCCCAGTTCCCCTCCCCCAGCCTCACAGTAGCATCCCCAAGACGCTCCAGAGAGATGCTGCCCTCTCGAGCATGCAATGCAGTCTAGGAAAGAAAAAGACAGGCTGTACTGCTACAAGGACAGAATCGGGCAAGAGGTGTGCGTATGGGAAGAGGGAGGGCGGGGGGAAGAAGCGGCTAGGATCAAAGATGGGCCCGTGGGCACTGTTCGGCGCCGGTTGATGCACGTCGTTGCCTGCTTGGCCCTGTTGCAGGTAAGCCATTGAGGTCAGATAGAGGGCTGGGGCTCTCATGTATCAAAGAAGAAGGAACCGACACTTTTTTTTAAAAAAAAAAAAAAATTAAAAAAAAGGAGAAAACGGGGTGGACTATAGGTCTAGCATTACAAGTACAATACATGATGTGGATACAGACGGCGTGAGGAAACCAAGATGGGCCTTGTCACGGGCCTGCATGAAGCGCCCTGCCGGCAGTGAAGCAAACAAGCCCGACAGAAGACGGATGGAGAGAGCGAGAAGAAGAAGAGAGGGCAAGGCTGCCTACAAACAGAAGACCCCAAACAAACCCCCCCCCGGCCAAATCAGCAGGAACCCAGTCCATGGGAACCAACAACAATGAATGCCAGGAAAAAAAAAAAGCCCAGCAAACCGAATTCCAGGCAGCCGCCAACTCTCAAACAATTGTCGCCTGCTTCCCCCCCCCCTCCTCTTCGCCACGCAGCCAAGAAAAAAAAAAAACCAGGGCCCAACAAGGAAGCGCAGCCAAGCCAGCCTATTCGGCAACGGGGCGCCCTGCTGGTAACTCCCGAGCCCCGTTGTGAGCTGTATAAAAAAAAAAGAGGAAAATAATAATAAAATAACAACAAAAACAATAATAGCACAAACAAGTTGTGCCGAGAAGAAAAAAAAATTCCTATGCAGCGTAGCATGGGCTCCGATTCCGCGATTAGCTTGAGACAACAAAGAACAGATCTGGGTAAACAAGACTAGGGCTTTTTCTCCTTCTCTCTACCTCGCTCGCTCTCTCGGTCGTTTTTCTTTTCCTGGTATTTTGGGGGGGGGGGGGTGCTCTTCTTCCTCCCCGACTAGCATCTCGGGACTTGGCTGCATGTCTTGACCAGACCCAAACTTTGTTACTCGCAACAGGGAAGAAAAAAAAAAAAAAGACAAGAGGCCTGGCTAATCCATCCTGGGTTACTCAATGCCGTGTTGGCCTATGCAGGTACACGCAGGCCGTTGTTCTTCCCACGTATCCAATAATTGCGGTGAGTGAAAAAAATACCAGCAAAACTCTAGTCTACAAAACTGTCCACGAAACAAACAAACCAAGATAAACTTGTGCGGTAAATGTAAACGGCAAAAAAAAACAGCAAACAACTCCTCGTATCGCGAAAAAAAGCACCGCCAGGGCTGAAGAGAAGGAAAAAAAAAAGGGTACCCTCTCGGAAGTCTGCCCATTGCCTGTCGAGAGAGCCCCCTCGCCAGCCTGCCCAAAAAACAAAACAGGGATACACTCGAAGCGCAGACACGCCAAACTCATCCAACATTGAAAGACAACCCGTCGCTGCATACACCTACATGACTGGATGACGCACATGAAACGCCCAGCCCTTTTTTCCTTGACACTTGGTCGCGTCAGTAATTCCTCCGTCATCCCATATTCCCTTTACCGTTTTTACTCTATTCACCACTTCTTGGCACAAATCCATTCCTACGCTTCTTCCCCCTCCCGATCCTTCAATTGGCGGACGTTTTAATCCCTCGCCTTCCCCCCCCCCCTTCCCGCCTTGAAAATCCACTTCCCCCTGAAGCCAAACTCCCGCGCCTCGCTTTTTTCCAACCAATGTTTTCTTGTAAACTCGCTCTTCCATCGCAGCCTCCTTCTTCGGCCATCGGCCCGTAATACATGGGCCACGGGTAAAGAAAAAAGAAAGAACAAAATAGCAAGGGAAATGACCCTTGGAAACATGACAAAAAGCAATCAAACAAGCTGCCAGAAAAAAAAAAAAAAAGAGGCCAAAGCCACAATGAGGCGGCCCGCCCATCTCGCATCGTCGTCTCCTCTTTGCCGGCTACCCAGCTGCCCGGAGCTGCAAATAATGTTTGAGACAAGACAGTTCCCCATTCGCGTGGTTTCTTGAACCGCCTTCCATCTCTCTCTATTTTTATCCCTCCCCCCCCCGTTCCTCAACTCCTCTAGTCCATAAAAAACTCGTTCAGTCTTTTTTGTGGCTTCTGCAACACTCTATAGCTTCTTTCCCCCTCTTTAAAGTACAACCAAGAAACACACACAAAAAACAAGACTAGTCAAGCCAGCTCATGTAGCCACGAAAAAAAAAAGCCTTGTTGTCCCATCTCTCGCCCGCACCGTAAAAAAAAAGTTATGAATTCATACCCTTATTCGCTGGCGCGCTAGCTTCATGCCCAAGCATCCTTGGCCGTATATATACCGTATACATCCAGAACCAATGACTCCTTCATCCCAACTTGGCGCCCCTTGTTGCCTATCCCTATCCCTGCCCTACCCGATCACCACGTCTTCGCCTTGTCCCGGAGCATCCGAACGCCGCGTCCTCTGGCCCGGAATACACTTCCCGTGTGCGCATTGTGCTAGCTCTCCTCGAGCCTCTTCTCACCGCATCGAGCTCCTCCCGCTCTCCCCGATCCCAGGACTCGACCAGGGGGGGGCCCCTTGTCCTCCTCCAACGCCCTCTTCACTCCCTGCATCTTGGTTCCTCTTGGCAAAGCTTGGGCAATCGTCCTTGTCCATCGTCTGTAGATTAGCCAGCGTTACATTCATCGTAGGCACCTGCATGTACATAGTCTTGTATTCGCCCACAAATTTGCCAGGGCTCGTGCTGCTTCACTCAATCAGGCCTCATGGCTCGACGCCGACTGGCGACAAAAATGGCCCAAACGTCGCCTCGTCGCCCATGCCTTGAGCAACCAGGCTCTTGGGCCCCCAGCTCCGCCTGCCTCTCCAGCCACGACACCACGCCAAATCCCAGGCCCTTTGCTACGCATCCATAATCATGGTGGCATCCAAGTCACTTGCTCATTCACTACAGCTTTCCCCCTCCCAAAACAACTCAGACTGGCCGCTCGAGCCAAGACGATAATGGCAGCTGTGACGTACTCGTCCTTTCCCGCCCAACCTCTGCAGGGTACAGATATACGCCCCATTACGTCCCGACATAAACCACATGGTTGCGTCCTCTGTCCAGAGTGGCCAGAATCAGGCCAAACCTTCCGCCTGCCTTCCCCTCATCAGTTGCCTTTCCTCCCCGTCCCACCACCCCTGTCACACCCACGGCTCCAGCCTCATGACTGACGGTCCCCAAACCGGCAGCTCCGCCTTGCCATCGGGAACCATGACTCGGGCGCTGCGGATCTCCACGTGTAGCCCCTCGATGTCGGCCGGGTCCACCTGCTTCTCGTCACCTGCCAGCACCCGGACCTGCAACGATCCGCGGAGGAAGGGTGTCACAGTGGCCGGTGACAGGTCCCCAAGCCCCTCAGCCGCTGCTAGCTTCATCAGGGCCCGCGTCAAGGGCACTGCGCCCGATATCTTGGAAGACGAGCCCTCCATGTGCTTCATGGAGAAGATGGCCACTGATCCTGCCAGGTTCGACGCCTTGAGCCAGTCTGCCGTGTCGACCGGTGGCTCTCCAACAAAAAGATGGACTCCGTACGAGCCGTCGAGCGCCCCCGACTTGACCTGCACGTTGGCGATCCACTCCGTATACATGGCGCCCTTGGACGTGTGAGAGCCATGTCCATTGGCTGCGCTCAGCTTCATGCTGGACACATGTGACAGAGGGGAAGCGGTCAGGCCATCATTTTGCCCTTGCTTCAACAGTCCGACGGGACTCGCTGGCCCGTACCAATCGGAAATCAGCTGCACCAGTGACTTGCGAATGTCCTCCAGAGACCCGAGCGACGGATTCGTCTCGGGATACGTGTATCCAAACGTTTCTGTGCTCCTGGCCGAGTTGGAGGTCCAGAAGATGCCGTCGTCGGATGCGAAAAAGGGTGTGAGGGGTGTGTCAGACGTCTGCAGAGTGCCATTTACAGCAGTGTAGCTAGTCTCCCCCGCCCTCATGGGCGCGACCCAGGCTGTTGGGTTGAGAATCTGCCACATGGCAATAAGGCGATCCGTCATGGTGTGGTGGAGCCAAAAGAGGGGGTCAAACGATGAGAGCGGAACGTAGGTCAAGTGTCCCTTAGAGCCACCATAGAGGTGAATGACGTCGTGAACCGATTCAATCGAGTCGAGGGTCTTGAGGCCCTGCGAGGCTGCCCATCCCTTGTTGCTAAATGAGTTGAAATCATGGTAACTGGAAAAGAGAATGTAGAGTCTCTGTTGAATTTCTGGAAGCTTTGCAAGCAATGCTGCATTGACCTTGTCATTATCTGAAGGTGGTGCGATCTTGCTAATTTCTGTCTGCGGCGCCCTCTTGGTCTCATTCCACTCCTTGATCTACTCAAAGAGTCAGTAGCCGCATCATCCGAACCCAGGGCCGGCACCGCCTACCGGTTTCCATATGAGGGCGTCTTGGTCCAACGGATGAAACTGATACGAGTAGAGTGGGTTTCGAATCTTTTGCACTCCATTGGGGCCATTTTGCTCAATGACGGCGTTCCAAAAGACATCGGGGAAATGCGTCTGACCCTTGGGAGCGCTCCTGGACCAGTCCCAATAGGGCATGCGAAAGTCGGAAGCTGCCTGCTGGTATTGCCACCTCTGTGTCTCGTTGCCAAACATGCCGGCAATTGCGTTTGCCATCTTGAACAGTCGTTGCTACATAATGGCCAGTCAGCGTTGCACCCCAGTCTGCCTAAGCGACCGTTGAACAAGATTCACCTCGAACAGGGCCATGTAGGGCCGGTGCCACATGGGAAAGAGAACCGAATTGTGTGTACAGTAGCCCGACCTGTTAGCCCCTGCCACTGCCTCGACCCCGTTCCAGGGTTGAAATGGCACGCCGTGAATACCTATTCAGTCGAGATGCGTCAGCGCCCCAGAGTGCAACAGGACCCCCATGTTGCTCCTCACCAGCAATCTGATACCACGAAAGCGGATCGTCTTGGTCCATGGATTGAAACATGCTCAGTGCCAGGATGAAGAGATCCCACTTGAGTTGGTCGGCTCGCAATTGGCGAATCTCGACTCTAAGCGGAATGCTGCCATTGCTGGCCAGCGGCAGCTTGCCGACAATGACGCGCGACGCGGCATCCTGCCTGCGCGTCAGTCTAGAAATGTCAATGCCGAAATTGTAGCCCTGAGCGTGGGCAAAGGCAACGACAAGATTAAGTGTGCAGCCAAAGAGCACAACGCTGGCTATCCTATTAAGCATGGCGCTTTTCTTGGAGAGAGAGGGGGGGAGAGCAAGGCAAAGTCGAGCAGGCGAGGCGATCAAGTGTCGGCTTGAGGCAGCCGGCTGCTCTCGTACAACAAGGGACAATCAAGAGAGATGCGCTGTCTTTTTGCTTTCAATGCTGCGGTGTGTGTAAAAAGGGGCGTGTCGGATACGTCGATTCGATGCCGTAATTGACAAGTGGGCAAGTCGGGCAGTGCTCGCAGGCCCAGTCTCCTTGAGCGTGAGGATAGAGGACCAAGGCTGCCAAGGCAAAAGGGCGAGAGAAGGAAGGGTAACGATTTAAACAAGGACCGGATACAATCAAGACGCGTGGACTGGTGCACGGCCAAAGAGAGTCGGCGTCAAGGCTGACAAGAGTCTTGTGATGGTGTTGCAACGAGCGGGGGAAAAGGAGGTGAGGCGGGAGAAGAGGCAAGTTGCAGATTGAGGCCTGGGTCAAGGCTTGCTCTACACGGGGCAGGAGCCGAGGAGGTGTGCAAGTTTGCTGCCACTTGCACTTGCTGTACCGATTCTGAGGTACCGCGTGCGGTTTGGCAGGTGCCTTGCGACTCACGGCTCGGTTAGCGGTGGCGCGCCTTCCGTGAGGACAAGCGTTGAGAGTCCAGGTGCGGCAGCAGCTCCTTCTTTTAGACTTTGAGCAAGACACGTGGCAGCAGCGTGCCTGCTCTGTCGTGTGCCGCTGGGTTGGCTGCGCCTGCCTCTGCGGCCATTCGAGCCCTCTGCCAATTCTGCCAGACAGATTTTGCGCCGAGGACGCGACGGCGAGTCGACCCAGAGACGGCCAAGCAAATACGACCAAGGGAACCGACAGAGAGCACTGGGAGCACGGGCAGAAGCCGCGTCCCAAGTGGCGAGCTGTGCCGTCTGCAGGCCCAGAGCATGATGCCGGCTGCGTGACGCCGTCTTGTCGCACAGCGCAGTTTTGCCAAGCACACTTTGGTGTCTCCAGACCAGTGGCCTATTTGTGAGAAAAGGCTTGCAATTGATTGTCTGTCCTATCTTGTGCATAGCTAGCAGGTACATACCTAGATCTCGTGGCAAATGGCCCCATCATCGTCTCCCCCCCCAAAAAAAAAACTGCCGTATTTTCCCACATGGTGCAGAGCCATTGGGCCTAGGCCGATGCCGTCGCGAGAATCTTGGCAAAGACGCGCTCCAGCCGACCCAGCACGTCGTCGGCGTTTTGCGCGACTTGGTAGTGCGTCACCAGCCGGCCGCCAGAGGCCCTAAGTCCTTGCTCGGCGCAGGCCCGGATAAAGGCGTCGACGGTGCAGCCAGCCGCCTCGAGGTTCAGCCAGCACATGTTTGTGTGCACGGGATGCGCAACGACACCGCCCATTGAGGTCCACAGAGCCTCAACGCGCTTGGCCGTGGCGTGCGACTGGGGCAGCAGGCCGTCGCTGCCGTCGCCCGTCTTGCCAAACGTCTTGTCCACGGCCACGCGAGCTGCCGCCGTCAAGACGCCAGCCTGGCGCATACCGCCCCCAATCGACTTGCGCACCCAGCGTGCGTGCCGGAGCGTGGCGGCCGACCCGACAAGGACGCTGCCCACGGGGGCGCCCAGGCCCTTGGAGAAGCAGAGACTAATGGTGTCAAAGTGCGCGCAAAACTGCGCCAGGCTGCCAGCACCGGCAGCACAGGCCTCCCAGAGGCGAGCTCCATCGCAATGCATGGCAATGCTGTGCTGGCGCGCATAGCTCGAGATGCGCTCAACCTCGTCCAGAGGCATCACCATGCCGTGTAGCGTGTTCTCCAGGCTAATGACGCGCGTTGGACAGTCATGGACGTCGTCACCCACCACCACATTGGCGACAATGTCGTCGAGTGTCAGGTGCATGCCATTCTTGGGCACTATGGGCTGCACCGTGGCACCCGTCAGGCATGAGACACTGCGCGTCTGTGTGAGCCCGGCGTGCTTGGCCAGCAAGGCGAGACGGGGACACCAACCCTCCTGCTTCGCTCGTGACAATGTGCGCGCGATGGTCGCACGCAACAGCATACGGCGGCTGCTTGAGCAGGCTCCTCAGTGCTAGTTGATTGCCCATGGTGCCCGAAACAACAAAGAGGCCCGCCTCTTTATTGGCCAGGCCAGCGACGTGAGCCTCAAGCCCCGCCGTGGTGCCATCTTCTCCAAAGACGTCGTCAAGCAGGGTGCATGATGCTATGGCAGCAAGCATGCCAGGTGTGGGCGTTGTCACCACATCGCCTATTCAAACCGCCATGGCAAGAGAGCACGGGACCTGTCAGCAACCTGTCTAGCACCGCAACGGGGCTATTTGTTGTCTCACTCCTCAGGTCGAGCGAGCCTGGGCCTTTTGCTCCAATCCAGGCGTTACGTGGTTCAGAGTGGTTTTCTGATTCGTGCCCCATTCTTGTCTGTGCCGTCTGACCGGCGGTGAACCAGCGGCGAGAAGTTATGGGCGAGGGGCACAATGCTTTGTATCTGTACCAGCCCACTTTTGCTGTTGTTGCAAATTGACAGCAGCGCGAGTAGAGTGCAGGTGCGCGAGCCATGACGAGCCCTTGGCTATTCTAGGCCTTTTATGGAAAGTGTATTGTACGTATTTCAAAGGGCGTCTGGGCCGTCCAGAGTTGCAGTGGCCGACTCTAGCCCAAGTAAACGTACTACTACTAGTAGTAATTATAACAGACGTGCGAAGCGACTTGCCGAGGTCGCAGCTTTGTAGAGAGGTAGCATCTGCACTGCAATTGGGTTACACCAAGACCATTGGGGTGGTTGAATGCAACCGAGTCCATTGGCCGGCTAACAAAACTTTTTCCATGTCTTAAACAACAAGAAACAATGGACCATGATCATCAGCGGCCAACAGCAAGCCGCAGCATTCCTTGGCGGCTTTTGTGTGCATGGCTAATGAATTGAGAGTGTTGAGCAGACGCCAGGCATCACCGACTCTTGTCCTGCCATGGCCGCTTTTTTTCTCAACTACTAGCAGTAGCTCCTAGGTACAAGCGCGCCTTGACTGCTACTACTAGTACTTTCCTACGTGGCCAAATCCTCCCTTGGCGACCTTGGTGCCAGAATCATGATGCTCCTACCTGCTTGCAGGGAGCCTCGCCTCGCATCCATGGGCCATCGCCACGTGCCGCCGTCGACCCAAGAATGAACTAGCTTTAGGTTACCGCGTGCACCGGCGGACGCGCGAGGGGCATTCGTCAAACCGGAGTGGGCTGGGGCGCCTGGCCAGCTACACAGACATGCGCTGCTATAGGCTAGTACCCCTTAGCCCGTATTTGCTGGAGCCGAGCTGAGCTTGTCACGGCAACCAGGCCTTTGCCTTAGGGGTCCATGATGGGCAATGGCCGAAACCGTCGGTATTGGCATCGTCTGCCTAGCTGCTTCAGAATGTGCCCGACCAGACAACTCCTCGTCACCGCTACCTGTCAAGGCCTGCCCTCCCGGCTTGTTATGCGCTCCTACGACTGCTGCTAACACCCCTCGACGACGAATTGGACGAGTCAGGCCTCGAAAAGATTGCCATGATGGTCTTGAGGCCATTTGCGGCCATTGTCCTCTTTGTGGCCTTGGCCTGGCTCGCCTTCAATTTCGGCCGCGGCCTGGGCCACTTGTCGACGCCAACGCCTCATGGAATATCCGACATTGACCTTGCGCTGCCTCTGGACCGTCTTGTTTTGTCTCCTCGACCTGCACACGATGCTGCGGCTGCGGCGCCATCCAATTCTGAAGCCAGTCAAGCCAGCTACTATGCTTCGGAAGCGACTCGAGACTTTTGCGCCGCACACGGCTACCAAGTATTTGTACCGCCATCGCCGCCGAGTCGTCGCAAAGTCTTTGATCTCTTCATGGCCAACTCTGAGCTGGATCTTATTGAGATTCGATTAGCCACTCTCTACAACCACGTCGACTACTTTGTCATTGTCGAATCATTGCGTACCTTTCAGGGCCGGCCCAAGCCCTTGGTTGTGCGCGACAACTGGCAGCGCTTCAGCAAGTTCCACGACAAAATCATCTACCATGTGCTCGAGTTCCCAGCCGGCTTTGCTCCGCGTCTCACATGGGACTACGAGGACCTGCAGCGCGACGCCTCGCTCGAGCAAGTGCTGCCTCGACTAACGGGCTCCCAAGCACCAGTCGAGGGCGATGTTATAATTGTTGCCGATGTCGACGAGATTCCTCGCCCGGCCGCGCTGCTCGTCCTGCGCAGCTGTATCTTTCCGCGCCGCCTGACGCTTTCGTCGCGATTTTACTACTACTCGTATCAATTCCGACACATGGGCGCCGACTGGCCACATCCGCAGGCCACGATTTGGCAGGGCAGCGACAAGACGATTCGGCCAACCAAGCTGCGTGCTTCGGATGGCGGGTCAACCATGGGCCGCATTCTCGAGTCGGGAACGCTGCAAAACGCTGGCTGGCACTGCAGCAGCTGCTTTGCCACGATTGGCGACTTTCTCAACAAGATGGCGTCCTTTTCCCACATGTGGATGAATGAGCCCAAGTATCGCGACGTGCACCGCATTGCCGCGGCCGTGCGCCAAGGCCGAGATGTCTGGGGCCGCAGACAAGACGTCTTTGAGCGCATCGACAACAATGAGGATGTCCCGCCGCCGCTGCTGACAGAGTCGGGCCGCAGGCGCTTTGGCTACATGTTGAGCCGCGATGGCGAGAGCGCTGGCTTCTCAGACTATCCGTAGCGCCGTGCTGTGCGGGCGAGGAGGACTGGCAGTTGATTGTATATGGATATTGACTAGAGTACATGGTCAGCAAGGGCCAAGACAGAAGATAGAACAGAACATAGACTTGCATCTCGCCCTCTATGCGCTCTCTATGCGCAGAGGCGTTGCACAAGAATAGCTTTGCACTCTCTCCTCGCCCAGACGGCCCGCCTCTGGCCCAGCACATGGACGGCATCTGCCTCTTTGCTGTGCCATGGCTTGTACCGCCCAAGCCGCGTGTCATCAAGCACAACACCCTTAAATTGTATGGATATAGACTGACAATGTCGAGAGATGTAGGCAAGTATTCGTACCCGGGCCCATGGGCCGCTCCACGGCGCCTCTCTGGTACCAATACACGTGCAGGCAAAGACATGCCAACCCTCCCTCCCTGTCAAACAACAACGCACACCTGCAATGACAACGCATCAAAGGCAAAGGAAAAAAAAAGTGGTCCGTGTCCATGGCTCCATGGCTCCATGGCTCCATGGCCCAGCTTCTCTTCTCACCCTCGGCTTTTTTCCCTACACTTTCCATTCTCTCTCCTCCTTTTCTTTTCACTCCCTCCATGAGATATTCCTGCTCCCGTCTTGCCTACCAAGGCTGCCCTTTTCCCTCCGCTTTGCGCCAGTGCGCCCCCTTTTCTGTCGTCCTGATGCGTCTTGGTCTGCCGGCTGTG
Source organism: Ophiocordyceps australis (assembly GCA_002591415.1). NCBI lineage: Eukaryota > Fungi > Ascomycota > Sordariomycetes > Hypocreales > Ophiocordycipitaceae > Ophiocordyceps > Ophiocordyceps australis. Next base: position 64,806 of record NJET01000051.1, on the reverse strand, counting down.
TCTCAAAATCCTTCCTCTTACATTGCCTCGACTTTTTCTTTTCTCCCTCTCCACTGCTCAAAGCAGTCGCCCTTGGTCTATTTGGACGCCTCCCCCCCTTCCTCTTGTCTTTTTGGTCTCTTCTGTCCCGTCTACAGCCTTGTCGTCGTCGGCTCCCATCTCGCTCTTGACAGCCCCTACAACAACATGGCACTTGCGCACGACTACGGCCCGCCCCACCCTCATACGCTGAGCCATGGCAAAGCAGACGCCCCTCGTGTTTCGCTTTCCTCTCCTTGATATCAAGCAATCCAAGATTGAAAATGAGCAATATGCCGTGGATACGGGCAAGTGTCTTCTGTTGTGGCAGTTGCTGCACCCATGACTTCTATCAATTTCCTTATCCAAGATCCTCGCTATGCATCTGGCCGGTGAATAAAACCCAATCGCTCTCGTGACCTTTCACGGCCACAACTAGGACAGCCTTGGCACAGGCCGTCCAGAGGCCTTGAGCATTGCAGCCAAAGAGCGTCGAGGCGAGTGCCGCACAGTGCAGATGCGCATCACTGTCCTGGTCTGCATCGCGCGGCGCAAGACGGGCCATGAGCCTGACATACGCCGCAGCCTCTCCTCGTCGTTTCATGGCCATGGTCATTCGTCGTCATTTACATCATCATATTCGTCAGGGTAACAGCTGTCGCTGCCCTTGGCAGAGACTCCCACGCCTGTCTCAACGGCCGGCCCACTTGACCAGGAACTGCACAACCGCGTCCAAGTTTGTCTCCTCTTTTGCGCTGATGCCGTAGCAGCACACCTCGCGGCCCTGGATGCTCTTGAGGTCCAGCTCGTCAATCAGCTCGTCCACCGACAGCTTCTGCGGCAGGTCCGACTTGTTACCCAGGACAAGAAGCGGAATGGCGCCCAGCGACGCTTGGTCCATGAGCGAGTGCAGTTCATCTTTGGCTTGCGGAATCAGAGCTACGTCGGCAATGTCTACAATGAAGACAATGGCATTGACGCCCCGACAGTATCTCTCCCACATGGAGCGAAACCGAGGCTGACCGCCAATGTCCCAGCACTTCAATGTGACATGGCCCCGCTGCACTCGCTTCATGTTAAAGCCCACTGTTGGGATCGAGCTGCACCAATGCTTGCAGTCAGCCTCGTGTGCTTTCCGGGTCGAGCAAAAGGGCCCACAGAGCTCATGTTTTGCTGCAAGCAAGGAAAAAAAAAAGCAAGACACGTTTTTCGCGACACTCGGGGACTTGCTTACTCGAGCGTGAATTCTCCGCCCTAGGCAGCAAAAGTCAATGTTAACCAACCGAAAAGGGCAGGACAAACGGCGCGCGAGGGGCACGTGGACCTACCGCTAGCACCCGTAGCAACGATGTCTTGCCAGCATTCTGCAAGCCTACCAAAGTCACCTCCATCTCCATGGCCCTGGTGGTTGCTTCGTCAGCCGGCCCTCTAGTGTACATGGCCAACAAGTCAAGCGGCCCAAGTGGGCATAGGACCCAGCCTGGAGTTTTGGCCCTGGCAAAATGTCGACTCACCAGAAAGTCCGCAGAAGCCAATCGTACACCTTGCGAAAGAGGCCTGCCATGTCTGTCGTCGGGGGAGGGAAAATAGCTTCAGGGAGAGAGGGACGGGAGCAAAGAGACCTTTATACTGTAGCAAGAGGCGCAATCGGGAAGCGACGAGGTAGGCTTTGGGGCCCAAGGCAGGGCGGCAAGCAAAAAGGTGTCGAGTCAAGGCCGGGCGAAACCACGCCGCATCAATCAAGCGACATGGGGCGACGGAGGCTTGCAAGTGAGGCGCAAAAGAGGCCGGCAATAGTATGCAAGCTGGCGACGAGGCTATAAGGCTGCAGTCGAGATGGCAGTGGTTGAGCCTTGCGACGGGTTCGAGGGGCTTTGTCTGACGTCGCTCGTGACATGGGCCGTGGCGGCCTCGGAGCGGCGACAGCAGAAAGCGGGCGAGAGAGGAGGGATGCGGCGAGCGCGGGCAGAAGCTGTCACAGGAGCGCAAGATGCCGGAGCTGCAGCTGAAAAACGACGGACAGACGAGTGTCGAGCCGTCGAGCAAGAGTTGACAAGTGTGTGATGAGTGCGTGCGTGCCTTTGGGGGGGGGGATGGAGGTACGACGGGGAACAAAACAGACCCCACTCGAGACGGGATGGCGGGCAGCAGGGTACCACTGGCTGGCAAGCACTGGAAGCTACCTTTTCTACGACTAGTAGTAGTAGTAGTAGTAGTAGTAGTAGTAGTAGCGACAGTAGTAGTACTGGTAGCATGTATGTATGTAGGTAGACTTTGGCGGGGAACGCCCGGCCCGTTGTCATGGTCCGTCTTGGTCGGCAGCAGAAATCAATGGCAGAGCCTTTTACAGAGCCGTGGCACGCTAGACGACACCCAACTACGCGACTTGTTGGCCCTGAGCAGGCAACTCGTATTCTTCCTTGCTAGAGGTACCGATATGCAGTGCGTGTGCGTGTGCATCGCTGTGCCTCCTTGCGCCCATTGCAGTGGATGGCTGCGTCCTACCCAGCAAGTACACGAGGCAGCTGCTGGTGGAAAAGTCACCAGACCCTGCTGGTTCTGGCTAAGCACTCCCTGGTGGCGGTTGTATTGGCAGCGTCCCATCCGTTTGCCGAACGGGATGAGATCAACGCCTGTTAACGCAGTACTTTTGCTCTGGGGGCGCGAGTGGCGGTGTCTCTGCATTCTGTTTGCATCGCCTTGCATGCAAGTTCCAGGTACCTGCCTATCCGCCTTGGTAGCACAGCGCAGCGCATGGCCAGCAAGTGGTGAGCCAGCAGTTGGCTGTCGTCTGACCGGCAGAGGCGACAGGCAAGCGCAATTGCATTCAACTCGCTAGCATGGTAGCGTTTGGTAGCGTCTAGCTGTTCCCGGGATTAGATCAGGCACGAGTAATGGTACACGACCTTTGTGCTATTAGCGTGCTTGTCTCACGCATTCGAGCCTGTCAAGAGAGCCACCTATTTATTTCTTTTTTTTTTCTTTACTCGTTTTTTTTCTTCCAGGAAGCCAGAGACGGCCTAGACACGTCGTCTGGGCATCTATCCAGACGCAGCCTGGCGGTGACAAGGTCGAGCCACAGAGACAAAAGAGGCGTCCAGCAGACACACACCGAGGCCCCAGAGACAGGTGAATATGCAATATAAAGCACTGGGGCTTGCAGACAGCCGGATACTCGGCCGGATCGTATCGAGGAAGCCGTGCCAAGCCAGGCACGCTTGCGCCTTCTGACTGCCCACATGCTCTGCTAGCCTTTGCTGGAATCGAGCCAGTGGCTCAGCCACCGAGACTGCAACGGAATCAAGAGTCCGGCTGCAGCCGAGCTTGCAAAAAGAGAGAGGCCGCGTTGCTCACCAGCATCGGCCTTGGCCTCTGCAGGTCAGAATGTCTGTGTCTGCATCTTGGCATGCGCATCCCCCCGTGCGAGCCAAGCACCTAGTTGGCTGCAGCCAGAACATGATTCCATCGGCTGAGCCGCCGTCACGGGGACCAGGAGCTGCATGTCCCCATATCCGGGCGAGGATGGGTGGTTGAGGGCTCGAGGTACTGGCAGAGCCATGGCTCCGTGCGTGAGCAATAGCCACACCACATGTGACGGCCAGCGTCTTGGATCCAGTGCCAAGGTTAAGAGTCAAGACTCAACCCAAAGCAAGCAAATGACGGGAAACAGCTGGGATGTGGTTGGGCGTCGTTGGGCCAGCCAGAAAGTAGAACCTAGTCCGATGACGGGCAGTCGTTGAGACAATTCGACCTCGCCTGCAGTAGCAGCGTCGTATGCCTTTCATGTGACTGGCTCCTCGAGCTGTCTGGGCTTGCGCCTTTTCGATACTGTGCAGCCCCGTGCGGTGATATCAGTGCAACGCGCCGACGGCAATGCTCCGGGATTCGCAACTGCAAAATAGTAGCGTCGAGGCGGCCAGTAGCAATCGTGGCAATTTCAAAGCTTCCTTGATTCTGCCTGCCATGGCTTTGGTTTGCAATGCCATGCCATCCACTATTTTAGCTTCCACGCCCATTTACCTGCTCGCCTTTGGGTTCTCGGCCTGCCACAGGTTTCATGTGTCGCTCCCATTTAACCCAACTGCATACAGTGTGGTTGTTATACATGACCGGGCCGTCACGACCACGCCCCCATCATGACATTGCCCATGCGTCATGTCAAAAAAGACTAGGTATTGGCCGCCAGGAAAAGCAACCCAGGAAAACGTCCAAAAAACTTCTCTCATGCATGTCTCTCCTGTATTGAAACACTTGAGCATAAAAAGTCTCTATGAGGACATGTGTTTGTCTAAGTCTTCCCGTGACATGTCACTCACCATCATCGATAGCCACGATTAGCTCGGCTCAGCCGCGGCATGACGGTGGCATGTTACATCCGAGATCGAGTCCAAGAGAAACGGTGCTGCCTTGGCAATCACGGAAACAATATTCGTGCAAGCCGCGAGCAGCGTCAAGATTTGGCTCGAGATTTAGCCATTGATATTGAGTCACTGAGGAAGAAATGTCTAGCTGGTGTAGATGAAGCTTGATTTAGAGTAAAGGATTCAAAAGAAAAATAACCCAGGCAAGGCACTTGAACTGTTCTTGTTTACCAGATACCAGCTAATATCTTGGTATAGTGGGAAGCAATGTACATCATGAACACTATGAAGAGAATGTGTACAGCCGTGTTTGGGTCTCTTACTTTTCAAGTTCTTGCCCGTGAGCAAGCCTCTATTTTATGCAAAGCCACGATACGATAAATGACAGTTTTACTGCAGAAGCCACAGCGCGTGCTATACTTTTTATGAATGTCCTAGCGGTATTGCAAGCCACCAGGTGTTGGCGGTGTCGAGTCACGCTTTGCAAAGCCCCAACGAGAAATCCATGGGTTTTGAAAAGAAATCGTACACAAAGATTCAGGAATTGCTTTAAGCAAGGCCCCGAGCCATTTAGAGAGAAAATCATGATGCGGAAGACATGCCAAAAGAGGTCTTGGTAGCTAACTAGTAGTATGGCTTCATCATAGTGGGGACTAGAGCCCCACATAAACCCGTCGCTCTATCGATAAGTAGAAAAATGGGGCTGATCAACACTTTTTTTTCGGCTACTGTGTGCAGCAGCTAATGCTCTGATGAAAGGTTGACCACCTAGAATTCATTTCTTTTACAACATTGCAGACAAGTCCATTGCTGCAATCTTTTGATGTAAACTCGTGAGACGGAAGCGCCGACTACGCTTGGTTCGATTGATTCACAACCGTCCTGGCGGCAGACCAGGCAGCTGGCTTGGAAGCATGAAAAACAGGCCCTCAGGCACCAAGGCATCGCGAGCCACAGACACGAAATGGGATCACCAATATCATACGCTACGGCGCGAGAAGCTTTTCCGACATCCTCCTACCGATCGAACTGCATATCCAGCGCTCCAGGAAGCTGTAGATCCCCACATCAAATCCTTCAATGCCGTCTTTGGCACCGATGAGAAGCCTGGCCTCTTGGACCAAGGATTGATCGACATTGGCGTCAAAACATATCTCGACGGCAACGAAACGATTCCCCCCAATGAGAGAAACCGTCTTCACATGCGCATCAAGAGCGTGGTTCTGCAGAAACCCATGTTGCCACAGAACAATCCGACGACGGGTCCCAGATACATTGAACCTGCTGAATGCAGGATGCGACACGCTACGTATCGCGGAAGGCTGCAAACCACATTGGAGTACTGGATCAACAATGAGTCTCCAAGAGAAATGGCAGTGACGACGGGCCAAGCGCCCATCATGATCAAGGCAAGCATTCACTGTTGCTCTATTTACTTTTGCCTCGCCAATTATTGCTAATCGTTGCTGGCCATGTTAGTCGAATCGTTGTTGGCTGGAGAAGAAATCGCCCTCTCAGCTCGTTGACGCTAGGGAGGAGTCGGAAGAGCTCGGTGGATACTTTGTCGTCAATGGCATTGAAAAGATTGTACGAATGCTGGTACTAAACAAGCGCAACTTTCCAATGGCCATTGTTCGACCAAGCTTTGCGAATCGCTCCATTGATTACACGCAATACGGCGTCCTCATTCGCTGTGTACGCCCCGACGAGACGTCTCAGACCAACGTGTTGCACTACCTCAAGGACGGAAATGTCACATTTCGTTTTTCCTGGCGCAAGGCCGAGTATGTTGTCCCCGTCATGATGATACTCAAGGCCTTGATAGACGCCAATGATCGCCAAATACTCGAGGGCTTGGTGGGCCCCAAGGGCTCCAAGTCGACGCGCAATATCTACTTGATGGATCGAGTCGAGATCATGTTGAGGACTTACAAATCTTACAATCTACACACGAGACACGAGACGCGCGCATATCTTGGGTCCAAGTTTCGCCGAATTCTTGGCATGCCTGCTTGCATCACAGACGACGGGGTGGGTATTGAATTTCTGAGACGCATAGTTCTTGTTCATTTGGGGAATGCGAATGTGACGGAGGCACAAAACGAGGACAAGTTCAACCTGCTCTTGTTTATGATTCGGAAACTCTATGCTCTAGCAGCGGGCGAATGCGCTGCCGACAACCCCGATGCCATACAAAATCAAGAGGTGCTTCTCGGAGGCTTCCTCTACGGCCAAATCATCAAGGAAAGACTGGAAGAGTTTCTGCAAGAGACTGTGCGAACAACTTTGAGAGAATGGATTCACAGACAGCCCAAAATTACCTTTTTGTCGGATCGCTTTCATAGTTTGTTTGCAGGAGTCATGGCCAAAAATGCGCGGGTGGATATTGGCAGTGCCTTGTCATACTTTTTGTCGACTGGCAATCTCAATAGTCCATCGGGGCTGGACCTGTCGCAGACGTCGGGCTTTAGCGTTGTGGCAGAAAAGCTCAACTTTCTTCGCTTCATTAGCCATTTCCGTGCAGTGCATCGGGGAGCCTTTTTTGCGCAACTCAAGACGACGACTGTGCGAAAGCTTTTGCCCGAGTCGTGGGGGTTTCTGTGCCCGGTTCACACGCCAGACGGTGCCCCTTGCGGGCTGCTCAACCACTTGGCGCACAAGTGCGAGGTTATGACCGAGGCCCTCAATGTCTCGGCTCTTTGGTCTCTGGCCGCGGATTGGGGACTATCAAAGGAGTCGACTGCCGCCACGGATGAAAACGTGGTGGTGATGCTGGATGGGCGTGTTCTTGGGTGGTGTTCGCCGGCCATGTCACAACACATTGCCGACTGCCTCCGTCACTGGAAGGTGGAGGGGACTAATGGGGTGCCGCTCAAGCTGGAAATCGGATACATACCAGCGTCGAGCGGCGGATCGTATCCCGGCGTCTACATGTCGTCGAAGCCGTCGAGAATGGTGAGGCCGGTCAAGTACTTGCAGTCACAAAAGCAGGACTATGTTGGTGCTCTGGAGCAGCCGTACATGTCGATTGCCGTGGTGCCGAGCGAGGTTGAAGCGGGCGAGACGACGCATGTCGAGTTTGACCCCACCAACATTTTGTCCATTCTGGCCAACATGACGCCTTTTTCTGATTTTAACCAGTCGCCGCGAAACATGTATCAATGCCAGATGGGCAAGCAGACCATGGGAACGCCAGGAAGTGCAATTAGCTACCGTGCCGACAACAAGTCGTATCGGCTGCAGACGGGCCAAACGCCGGTTGTGCGCGCTCCTCTGCACAATACGTATGGCTTTGACAATTTTCCAAATGGCATGAATGCCGTGGTTGCAGTGCTCTCGTACACGGCATACGACATGGACGACGCCATGATTATCAACAAGTCGGCGCACGAAAGAGGCTTTGGCTACGGCACGATTTACAAGACGAAGAAGATTGCTCTTTCAGACGACAAGACGAGAATTGAAGGCGAAAAGGTGACCAAGATTGTTGGGTTTGCGCCGCACGGCTTTGGCGATGAGGAGGAGCGGAGTGTGCTGGACCAAGACGGTCTGCCGCGAGTTGGGCAAAAGATATCAAGGGGCGATGCACTTTGCGCATGGCATGTTGTTGTGCACGACCGGCAAGGCAAACTGGTGAATGTGGATAGGAGGACGCATTACGAGAGGTACAAGGAGGACGAGGCTGGATACATTGACCAGGTGCATCTGATTGGGGCCGAGTCGGGACAGGAGCCGCTGCAGACGGTGTCGATTAAGCTGCGAATCCCACGCGAGCCCTTTATTGGCGACAAGTTTTCGTCGCGGCATGGACAAAAGGGCGTGCTGTCCAAACTGTGGCCGGCGTGCGACTTGCCCTTTTCCGAGTCGGGAATGCAGCCCGACCTCATCATCAACCCACACGCCTTTCCCTCGAGAATGACGATTGGCATGTTTATCGAGTCCATGGCTGGCAAAGCGGGAGCGATGCACGGGCTGGCACAAGACTCGACGCCCTTTCAGTTTAGCGAACAAGACACGGCAGCCGACTACTTTGGACAGCAGCTGGTCAAGGCGGGCTTCAACTACCACGGCAACGAGCCCATGTACTCGGGGACCACGGGCCAAGAGCTCGGAGCGGACATTTATCTTGGTGTAGTCTACTACCAGCGGCTGCGACACATGGTCAATGACAAGTACCAGGCGCGGACCAAGGGCCCTGTTGTGCGGCTAACGGGCCAGCCAGTGGGAGGGCGCAGCCGATCTGGCGGCATCCGGGTGGGCGAAATGGAGCGCGACGCACTGCTGGGCCATGGAACGGCCTTTTTACTACAGGACCGGCTGCTCAATTGCTCGGATTACTCGCAGTCGTGGCTCTGTCGCGTCTGCGGCTCCTTTCTCTCCACACAGCCCACAGTGACGCCGTTTGCGCCGCGCAAGCGCAACATTGCCACGATTGTGCGGTGCCGCAACTGCGCGGTGCAGGTTGCCGACGATGCAAACATTATGGAGCTCCAGGGCGAAATGTGGGAGGATGGGCTGGGGAATAGATGGGTGGGCGGAGAGCAGACGACGCAAGTGGCCATTCCGCTGGTGCTCAAGTACCTGGACGTTGAGCTGGCGGCCATGGGCATCAAGCTAAAGTACAAGGTGGGACAGGGCGGCATGGTGTATAGAGAAGCGCTTCGGGCGATTGAGGCGCCTCCCAAGGCGGTGGTGGCGTGTTGAGAGGGGGGAAAATGGAGGTCATTTTGCGATGCGTTGCAGAGGTGTGTTTGGTTACCCGATTGCTTGGCCCCCCTTTTTTTACCTTTCTTTTTTATTTTTTTATTTTTATTCTTATTTTTAGCATGGACATGATGTATTGTACATGAATGGGCAAATTGACAGTACACGTGGGTGTTTATCTTGGGAGGGGGATGATGCTGGCAAGTCTATGGGTTTCATGTCGTCGTCAAGATGAAGGAAGGGGTGTGTGTTTGGCAGGAGAGAGGAGAGGGGTCAGTCAGTGTTTTGGAGGACAAAGAATGGCAGTGTGGTGGGAAAGCGACGGGAGCAAAACAAAAAGGCTCGACCAAGGCCTATCAAGGCCTATGCAGACTTTTTGGAGGCAAAGCTCTTGACCCAGGCCGCGTCCCACGAGTGCAGCTCAACGGCGCTGCGCTTGCGCTGCTGCTTGGAAGAAGAAGCGGCAGCCGAGATGTTTCCACAGTCGGGACGACGCAGCCTATCGCCAAACATGTCGGCAGCCCAAATGAGGACGCCGTTTGTCCAGCCAAAGCCCTCGACCACCTCGTACTCGCCGCCGCCGCCAGCCACGCTGGTGGAGCTATCGCTATACTTTTCAAACATGATGCCCTTGTCGTCGGGCCCGAGGCCAGGCAGCTTTGGCGTCTGGGCGGTTGAGCCGCCCGTGGCATACCAGGCGCAAAAGGTGGAATCGACGTAGCGCTGGGCCAGGCGCAGAGCCAAGTCTTGCACGGCGCGATAGTCGGCATCGTCGGCGCCCGAGGCAGGCTGGGGCGTGGTGCGCAAGCCTTCAATGAGGGGGTGCATGAGAGGCGGCCAGACATTGGGCTGGTCCCACTGCTGCGTGGTGCGCAGGTTGGTGGCTGGAATGCCTCCGGGACGGGCGTCGAGGTAGGCGGCGATGCGCGAGTATGCGCGAAGCACGGCTTTTGGCGACTGACGGATGCAGTGGTTGGCGGCGCCGGTCCAAAAGGGGAAGAATTGGGCGGCGTGGAAAAAGACTTGCTCGTCTGAGGCGGTGGAATTGCTGCGCTCCATGGGCAGCGTGTCATTGTCGGCGGGCACATAGACGTTTTGCGCCGCCGACGTCAAGTTGTAGTCGAAATACGACGACAGCGTCTGGTTCCACATGACGGCGTGTATGGCGTTGCTGCGCTGGCGGGCGGCGGCGTGCCACTGCTGGGCGGCCGAGTCGTTGCCGGTGATGCGGAAAAAGTGGCCAATGGCCTCTTCATTGGCATAGAGGATGGAGTTGAGGTCCACGGGCACAATCTCGCGCGTGTTTAGCGAGCGCAGGGGAAACTGATGAGCGGCGGCATCGCCCGGGCGAGAAATCCAGCGCGAGGTATAGTCCCAGCCCGTCTCGGCGCCCGAGGCCAAGTTTGCATAGAGCAGCGTCTGCTCCGTCTCGTTTAGCTGGTGGCGCGCGGGCGTCTCGGAGCCGTCGGCCGCGTCGAAAAAGGAGGTGTTGCGCGCCATTTCCCAGTCTTCGCGATACGACTCTGGGCGCGGCACCGTGTTGCTAACGGCGTAGCGGTTGAGCGAGTGCGTCTTGCCGGCCACGCTCACCTCGACGCTGCGGTTGGTTTGCCAAAAGCCATGCTCCTGGACCAGCAGCGGCAGCATGCGCTCCAGAATGGACGTGTCGTTTGTGTGCTCAATGTAGATGCGCACCATTTGCGCCAGCAGCGGCGGCTGCGAGCGGTTGAGGTAGTAGACGCGCGCGCCGTTTGGAATGAAGCCAAAGCTGGCCACCATGTCGCCAAAGTTTTCAATAATGTGTCGCGCCACCTCGGTAAAGGCGCCGCGCGTGCGCAGCAGGCCCTCGAGGATCCAGTACGAGTCCCAGTAGTAGGGCTCGCGGAACCGGCCCCCTGCCACCACGAAGCTGCGGTTAATGGCGATGAAGCTATTGTCGCACTCGCTGCACGCCGGCGCCTGGTAGGTGCGTGTCAAGTCGGGCCAGATGCCAATGACGTGCTCGGCAAACTCGCGCACCACGGGGTCGCTGACGTGCTCGAGGAAGAGGGGCTCTGTGTCGAGAGAGTCGCGGTCAACCGCCTTGAGCTCCTCGCCCGCCGGCTCAAAGTACTGCTCGAGAAAGGCGTGCAGGTCAGAGTTGTTGGAGAGCGGCTTGGCCAGCTGCTCAAAGGCGGCTTGGATGCTGTCGAGGGGCGCCTTGGCCGGCATGTCGACAAATGTCTTGGAGTCGCTAAACGGCTTGGCCAGTTCGATTTGGTGCAGCATGTCGCCGTGGCAGTAAATGGGCGAGTCGCATGGCGCCACCACGGAGCCATTGGGGCTCGTCCACAGCCCAGACGCGGTGCCCGCCACCAAGGCCATGGCAGCTGCCAGCCAGCCGTGGCGTCTTGTTGACCAAGCGGGCGCCATGTCGGGCAAAAGAGTTGTCTTTTTTGACGTTTTGGGTGTGTGTGTTGGGGGGAAACAAGGCAAAGACGAAACGGGCCGTGGGTGCGAGACGAAGCCAACAAATTGTTGGGGGAAACAAGGCAAAGACGAGACGGGCCGTGGGTGTGCTCAGCAGCAGCGAGACGAAGCCAAGACTAAATAAAGACGCCAGAGTATCCAACTCTTCAAAGAAAAGAGCCAACAGAGCCCTTTTTAACACACCCCAGCACCGACAGGCCGGAAGGGGCATGGGAGACAAGCAAATGCCCATGACGCTTGCGACCAGCATCTTGCAGCGTCTAGAACACCCCCCGGCCGCTTATTAGTCCAATATCCGGCCCCTCCCCCTCCCTCTTCAAGACACAAGCAGGGCCGTCAACGCAAAGTACCTCGGGAGTAAGCGCCGCCCATGCAACCAGCATCAAGAAGAAAAAAACGGTGGCTCTAGTTTATTTTTCTTTCCCACATGGCGGCCGATGCTGCGTCACGCGCACCAGCAAATACTTTTTTCTTGATTTCCTTCTCTTTTTTTTTTTCCATTTTGCCTTTGCCGTCCTCCTTTTTCGTCATGGTGCATGGCGCCGCGTGTCATGCTAGGAACATGCCACACAAATCCCTGGGTGCTTATGCTGGGGAACTCCGGGGTGTGCCCGTGAGCGCGTGGAGAGCGCCGACAGCGCGGTAGCTTTTTTTTTTTTTTATTAACAAGGGAGCGGGATGTGACGCCACGCTGGGGAGGGGGGCCTTGACCCAGTCTCGATGCGCCCCCCGTTTTCTTTTTTCTCTTCTTCTTCTTCTTCTTCTATTCTTCTTCTTCTTCTTCTTCTATTCATGGCTTACATCTTGTTTCTCTTTTCTTTTTTCTTCTTGACTCGAGTGCCGGCTCTGTTTCACAACTTGGCAGCTCTTGTTTCTCATCCCACGAGACCCAAGTGCCAGCCGTGTTTCAAAAAAAAAAAAAAAAAAAAAAAAGCCTGGCAGATGAAATCTCGCACCATGACTCGCAAGGCCCGGCTGTAGCCGACCTTTGAGACAAGACCATAACCATGGTCTGATGTTCTTCTTTTGTCCACCTCGTCTCCTTTTGCTTTATATTCCTTGCTCATCTCGTCTTTTATGCATGCTTCGGCCCGTTTGCGCAGCCCGCCACCCAGTCGGTACGCGGATCAAGCTAGGAAAACAGACAAGCAGGTTTTTCTAGCACAACATTAGGGGGCGGAGCGCGATATGGAATTCTAGCAAAAGGGGATTTTTTTTCCCGGGGAGGGGGGGGGGAAGGATGGAGGGCTGCGTGTGACGTCAAGATAAGCTTGCCGAGACAAGTTTTTTTAGCAAGTTGACTGTCTCTTTTTCCCCAGCTTTTTGGAATGGGGTCTAGAACGAGGGTGCGATGGTTTGGGTAAGAGTAAACAAGGAAGCGTTACTCGATGCGGAAAAAAGGGAATTGTTGACGGTTTCAAACGCATTTTTGAAAAAAAAAATCATGAAAATGAAGAAGTGGGAATTCATTTGAAAAGCAATCAATTTGAAAAAAAAAAGGGTGATTGAAAATCGGCAACATTTTTGTTTCCATGGTCGTGTGCCGTCTTGTTGCGTTTTGGGGCTTGGAATAAAGTGCGCATGGAGCCTTGTTTTCCGCGGTGCGAGGGACAAACGGCGGCGAACAAGGTTCTTGCCTGCTAGTGCGGAGAGGCCGGCCACCAAGAGAAAAGAGCTGCCAAGGGGGAAATGGCGAGAGCCCGAGCCTGGGCACCTGGTAGAGAGTAGGACTTGTGCGGAAACAAGGCAAGAGGTGTTTTTGAAAAAAGAATACTAGGAGTAAATGTTTACAAGAAAAGAAAGTCTTTATAAGAGCAAAAAGGTGAGAGGTTGATATTTTAAGTTGAAAAGAGGAGCGACTTGTAGGAACCGGGGCAAAGACTAGCTAGAATGAGTAGCCGCCAAGCCTATATAGCCAAGCAGCAGCAAGTGCTCTAGAATTTTTAGAGTCGTATAATGAGCCGCGCATCTTGCTTGGTTTATAGAGGCTAGACCTTTTTTTTTTTTTTTTTTTGCTCGTCGATTAGTCTAGATTTTTTTCCTCGTCGTTGATGCATGACTCGGGAATAGCGTCTTGATTCTAACCTCTTCTTCTTGAAAGTGCAGTCTGATGATGATGCTTGTCCGTTGACATGGCTTGGTAATGTAATGTTTAGCAAAGTTGCCAAACGTGGTAAAGGGAATGCCTGCCCCCTAGGCAAGTGGTGTTGGCCGATAGGTCCCTTGCTGGCAGAGCGTGTCACAAGATGGGCTTCGTCTTGCCGCGAGAAAAAAGCATAACCAACGCCGGCAGCTATTTTTCACCAGCACCACGTGACATTTGACATTTGTCCACGTATAATGCGTCTTTTAAGCTGGAGATGAAGTCATTGCAGCGGCTTGCTCAGCGAGAAACGGGCTTGTGCCCTGGCTCGCTTGTGCATAAGGGTAGTATTCGCTAGTAAAACATTGTTTTGTTTTTTTTCGGCGTAAAAGTCTTGTTGGTCGAGGCCAGGGATGGCGGGGGGGGGGGGGGGGGG
>NJET01000051.1:0-50707 GCA_002591415.1 Ophiocordyceps australis | reverse complement strand
GCGCCGTAGCAAGATGTCTTGTTGGTGCTAGTCGCAGCGCCTCGGCATGGGATACTTGCTACCCTGGAGTTGTTTGCTCATGTGTCATGCTTAATTGTCTCTTGTGTTGGCTTGGCCATCTTCATCTTGCTCTCAAGTCGTGGCTCCTTGTTGAAACTTGACGGGGAGGATTCTCGGTAGCTTCATCGGGTATGTCGAGTCTCACCATACCGACTCTCTGTGCTACGGGCCCTTGTGCTCCTTCGGCTCTGGCCACGTCGACCCTGCCAACGACTCTCGCCCATGCCGAGTATCAAAGACGCCCCGAGGGTGGGCAGCCTGTCATAATGGCATCAAGAGTGCGGCTAGTCGGCCCAATCAAAAAGTCCCTCTTCACGTAGGTACCATTGGTTAGCAGGAGTAGCCGCTCACCGACCGGCTTTTAGCTAGTTCCCGAGCCAACAGTACATGGCTACATGGCCATTTCTTCCCTGCACAGACACTGCTTGTTAGTAATAAGCAGTGGCTGCTTCACCGCTGCAAAGCATGGCGCAGTGATGTGACATGCAAAATTTCCCCAAGTTTCTGGAGTGCAGGTAGACCCTTGTATGTGGGTAAGCAATAACTGACTCGTGGCATATACATGGCTTCCCGTACATGTATTGGCATACATGGAGGTGCCAGGGCATGCTGTAGATTCAAAGAGTACCAAAAGTCGCTGTGCGTGTTCGTCTGCTTCACCAGCATGCACCATGTAGGATGCACCACGCGTAACCGCCACAAGTACGCGCGTGCCGAGGACGTGTCTAGAAGCAGGCGGGAGCGTCTTGATTGCCAAGGGAGCGTCTTATCTGGCATGGGAGTGGTGCTTGCGTGTGCTAGAGACACTCTTGACAGTTTTAGTATGCCAGGGCCTTTAAGCAGGAACACCATGAAACCTTTTTTTTTCCCCAAGCACCACGTACGCAGACAGGATTGACCCAATGACTTGCAGGGCCGTTGCAACGACGCGCCACAGAAAAAAAACGTCTTAGTGGCCGCGTCGGTAAAGATGGATGATGGATGCCCTCACATGCAGCAATCCAACATTACGCATATCATCATGCATGTGTGCTGCGGTACGGATTGGCCATGCAGGCGGGGGTGGTCGTAAAGAGAAGCTAGAGCGGTAGAAGCGTGAGGCGAACTGGTAGGGAAGTGTCGGCAAAACAGAGGTGCAGCGATCTTGCACGTCAGCTCCGTCGTGCCGCACCCGCTGTTTTCTTAGACAGAATGAGATCATTCTCTTCCCGTACAGTGGCTTTGGCTCATACCCTGGCTCACAGCAGGCACAGATTGGTAGCTGCATCAGGGAGAGGATAGGAGAGAGAGACCGATTGGTGCTCGTTTCCTACCCCCGGCCCCTGAAGAGACCCCAACAACACCTCATCGCCTTGTGCTCACGAGGCCGACCACGACTTACAACAAGCTTTTCGAAATATATAAGGCCCTGAGTCAAGCTGCTCTACAGTCCTCTTTTTCCTTCATCCATTACAACTCCCTTCTACTACACAAGTCGTCTCATTATGAATCCCTCCATTTCTCTTGTCCCAGAGCAAGTGCAGTTTTGCGTCATGGGCGCCGGCAGCTGGGCTATTGAGCAGACCGAGGCGCTCGAGAAGAACACCTCGTCTCGCACCCTCTTGCCTCACCAAGTCCCCAATGACTGCCTTGTCGTGTCCCATGGGAGCGCCGAGACGTGCCGCTGCTACCAGTGTTGCGCGCTCGACATGATTGACCAGTGCGCTCTGCCCTTTTGCGAGGTCTCACCCATGCCCAACCTCAGCGTTAGCACCTTTTCTACACTCTTGTTTCCTGCCGGGCAGACGGTTAATCTCAAAATAGGATTCTGCTCCTACCCATGATACTGCCGGCCCTGTGCCCTACAACTTTGACGCGTGCTCTTCTTCACAGCAGGACGCACCTCATGACTCTTATAATCAAATCAATGGGGTTACTAGTTATCCTGCCCTCGGCTTGGGCAACCTCGACGACTTGGACAACTGGCAGACTTTTGCTGGTGCTCAGAACCCAGACGTGGCCCCTGAGCTCCCCATTGGCCAAGCAACAAGCCTCCAGGCCCAACATGTCAGCTCGGATTCTAACCAGTCCAGCCTGAGCGCTACCTTCTTGACTGCACAGGCGAGCCATGGTCCAAGGGGCAGGCGAAGCGGGCCCCTCCAAGAGTCAAGTCGCCAAAGCGCCAGAAAAACCCGCCAAGATGGGTCAGTCTGCATTAGGTGCAAGACTGGTAAGATTCGTGTACGTTGATTCTCCGCTTCCTTGACTTGTGTCTCCTCCCAACTCCCATGCACTAGTGTCATCGCGACTCTGCTGGCAGCGATGCTCAGTGCCAAAATTGCGCAAAGACTGCACTCGGTACTTGGTACTGCCTCGAGTACAATTTCCTCGACTTTGCAAAGGCAGCTAGATGGAGTCTTGTTTGTTGGTCCAACCGCAGTCCTTTTTTTTCTGACAAGTCACATTGACCGAGATTTACTCTTGTTAGACTGCTCCGGGTTGGGCAATATAGATGCAAGAGCATGTTTGCACAAGCTTGGTGGGCTCATGAGTCAGCAGCCATGGAAAGCGATTTGCATCAACGTTTATGCCGGGGCGGCCCCTGCGTTTCGCCTAGACGTCAATCAGTGCTATCGATCCATGGCCGACAAGATGCACATGTTTTACATGGCGAAATGTTTGGGCTCGCTTGACGATTTGCTCGACTTGCAAGTCTTTGAAAATACGTGGAAAGCATGCATTCAAATTCAAGAGCCCCAGCAAAACATTCCCCAACAGCCAAACAACTGGGATCCTCTTCCATTTGCTCTAGTAGCGCTAGACGCCCTGGACAAGCTGGACTTTGCTTCAGGCCACTTGACATACTCGCTCGAACCCGCGACGCTGGCCATGTCGGACAGAGATGCCACCGTCCAGGCCATTGGAAGCATGCTCGCTCTACTGCTGTACAGCGCGGTCCATGACACGGCTTACTCTTGGCTGCACAGAAACTTAGAGGAGCACAACCAGTACCCTGGCGCTCTTGTACTTTTGCAGCGGCACCTCTTTGTACTCCGCGCCCGCATCGCTCAGTGTCGCCGCCATGGCTTCAGACAGCAAGACATGACGCATCTCATTGGCCTCTGCAACAGGCTCTACCTATCCTTTTGCTCCATTCAGCATCGTCCAAGGTACCAGCCCTCTATAACTAATTGGCCCCTGGATCCCACCCAATTCGACACATGGCTGAATGGTGATGGACAAGATGCCCAGCAGTGGCCGAGTACCATTAGCTTTGGTCAATGGGTAAAACGAAAGAAACATGGCTGACTGGAGAGGTGGCCAACAGTGTGAAGCCAATCAGATTGAAGTCATTAAAGTTTTGCTTTTTGCGTCCCGAAATATCGGTCTTCTATCCTTTACTTTTTTTTCAATATACAAGTGTTTTGAAACCCCCAAAAAAAACCGCCAATGCTCAAAGTTGCGACGTCTGGTTGCATGGCTGCTTGTAGTATAAACAGCCATGTCCAGCCTGTCTTGCATGTTATTGTGCAGCTCTTCTCTCATGGGCGGTTGGCGCTGACACTGAAAAGGTCTCATGTGCCCCGGCATCTATTGGTGGGGTGAAGAAAGAGGGTGATGCAATGTCCATGGATTATGCACTGTCGCCGACGGCCGCCAGAATCACCAAGTCACGATGCACTTTTCCTGTTGCCTAGGACTCTCTGCGTGTGGCTACAAAGACTCTGCCTGTGGCCTATTCAAGGACTTGACCGACGGCGGCCGCAGGACATGCAGCTCAAAGACATGGGACTTTTGCAAGCAGAAAGCCTGTGTATTTATCTGTGGCAAGAGTCTCTAGCTCAACAAATAAGCAGTCTTGGTTCCTTGCAGACAAGACAGACGGCAATCCTGGACCAAAAGAACGCGTCATGTCATGGCTCCCAAGGGCCGTGGTGGCCCAAGGCGGGGGTTGCAAGGACTCTCTGCCCAAGGCCTATTCAAGGACTTGACCGACGGCAATCCTGGACCATGTGCTGTAAGAGGAAATGAGGCTCTCAGAGAAAGTTGTAGCAACAGCCATGAATGTTGCATGGAGCTTGCCCGCGGAAAACAGGCAGGCAACTGTGGTCGGTCAAGAGACTTGGCTAGTCCCATGTTATGTGCTAGCTCTGACTCACCAGTCGCGCGACAAGTAAAAAGTCTAGCCATGTAAGCAAGCTCAGGTTCTTGGGTAGCAAAACGTAGCAGGGTGCAGCTGGAGCGTCACCGAAGAAAGGGTCTTTATATAGATAAAAAGATGCAGTTTGGGCACGGACAAAGTATCATAGGCAGGGATAAAATAGGCGAAGAGGCATTAAGTAAGCCAAGTAGCCAAAAGTATGTGCTAAAATAGAAAGTATGTATTGTATCTAACCTTCTAAGAAACAGAGGGATAGGTAGTAAGGTCTATATAGTATATAAATACCTATATAAGGGGTCCGAGCCTATATTAAAATAAGGGGAAATAGGTACTATAACCTATGCGTAACTAAGCGCGTCTAATCCCTAGTCTAACCGTCTAATTCTATAAATCGACTTCTTGGCTACCTGGGACGTGCTTTGGTCTGTACTTTGGTCCCACACACCTACAAGCGTGTGCTGTGACACAAAGTACCATCCTGAAAATAGATAAGTGTGGGGGATGTGGGACGTTGCCAAAGCGGGCTCGATTTAGCTAGCGGCGGGCCGGAACCTTGCATTATTACATACGACCCCACTACTGCTACCACCGCCTCTGGCGCTCTGGCTGCTGGCCTAACCCCTCCTCTAACACTGCTATACTTGCCCTGTGCTAGGGCATGCGACACGCCCTAGCACCCACGCCCTCTTGCTACTACAGATGCGTAGATACCCGTCCTGCGTCTACCCAAAATCCAAGATGCAACCTGGGGCTCTATATGACGCCGGCATCTGTGCTACTGCACACACATGTATACTTTTCCGCGCCCTTGCAGCCAGACATCAGAGCAAAAGGCCAGGAAACCCTGCAAAACAGTCTGTCTGCGTGTGGTAAGAATGTATGCTACTTGGGACACTTTGGCTGCTCTCACCGATGCAAGTGGCACGGGGTCGGTCCTCTTCCCTGACCAAGTCGCCATAACTAGGGTCAAGTTGCATGGCGGATAGGCGAATGCCATCATTGTCGGTCAAAGGCTGCTGTGTTGCATTGGAGGGCCTTGGACGCGCGTGTGAATGACGAAGAAGAGGCATATAGGATTACCTAGTCTTCGTGCCTATAGCACCTGGCATGTTCGCCGAGCAAGCAACAGGGGGTGCAAAGAGCCGCGTCCTGTCGAGCCGCTCTCCTTGTTTGCTTTGCGCTTCAAGGGTCCTAAAGTACCGCTCCTACGCCCTGCCTGGTATTTTATTCTCTGCCTTGGGTTTTTATTTTTATTTATTTTTATTTATTTATTTTGCAATGGTTTTGTGAGCACTATTATTATCTGTGCACACACCAATTTCTATTTACGTACTCGATCAGGCTGCCAAATACCATGTGCATTAGAAGACAGTGCTAGCATTGCGAATTTGAACTGGCATCGTTCTGGGATGTAGCATTGAGGCTATAGTCGGTAGCTAAATAAATATGCCGTGTGAATTACAGTACCCGATTCACACGTTGTGCTCTTATAGGTGCAATTCATAAAACCCCTTGAATTATCTTTTCTTTTTCCGTCAAGACAAACCCAAGCCATCGTGGGCCGCAAGCGCCTTGTCCAGTTCCCTGGGTACGTTTGCACATCAAGGACAGGCCAGACACGTCAGCGATGGCAGCAACGAGCTGAATGGCAAAGACATCTAATTTCCTGTCAGCGGGTTGCGGCTCTAGGCGCTACAGCGACGAGTCCCTCTCGGTGAGGGCCTGGGCAAGGCGTGCATGGGCTTGCTTGCAGATATTCACCTGCCTGTCCGGGGTTCTGAGACTCAATTGAATGCAAGGCGGCGTGCGCTTACTACTTGCTATGCTACCTGCACGCACTCACATGTACACTGACACGGCGGTTTCTTGCTGTCATTGTTGGAATTCGGTCGTGAGGTTGATGGCGCTCGTATACGGTGGGCGCGCAGCCCGTCATCGCCCAGCTTGCCTCCATGAGAAGCAGTGCATCGACTTGCACAATATAAGCACTGCCCGTTTCCTGTGCTGCTACCAGTGGGCCGTGGTAATAGACTATTTCGCCATTTTTTTTTCCCTCTCGTGAGCATACCCGTATCCCATCTTGCGATCCATCATACCATTTCTACTGCCGATAACTAGTAGTTATAAAAGGACGAATTCGCCACGTTTTTTTTCCCTCTCGTGAGCATACCCGTATCCCATCTTGCGATCCATCATACCATTTCAGCATGCATTATACATCTTCTCCCATGGACGACCCAACGTCTCCCGTGGCGGGCACCGGCGGCTGGATTGACCATGACCAGGTGCCCTTTGCCGACCCAGGCCAGGACCAGTGGCTCACGTCGCCCGGGCTAAATGGCAGCCACCACCACGAGCGCCACGAGCGCCGCGCGCATAGAGCCGTTGATGAGTTCCAGGAAAACTACCATGGCGCTCCCGACGCCAACTGTCCATCTGCAGCCATCCTTCCGCCTTGGCTGCAACAGCAAACCATTGACCCTAGACGCTTGACGCTTGCCTTGCGCAACGACGCCCGACCCGTCCACGTCACTGGTCCCACCCTGCAGCAGCAGCCTCTGCAACTGCAGCAGCAAGACGACTACCAACAATTCCTGCAGCAGATGCACTGCCAGCAACTGCTCCAGCTCCACCAGCACCAGCACCAGCACCAGCACCAGCACCAGCACCAGCACCAGAACCCCTACAACCTCGACGAGCTCGGGCTCTTGCCCCCTTCCTTCATTTCTTCGCTACCAACAGGTCCACCCTCTTTCGATGAGACGTCGAGCATCGGGCCCCTCAAGACGCAAAGCCATGTCAGCGTCCCCGGTACCCCTCTGGCCCCAGACTCGGCCTATGCCACGCCCTGTCCTCACCCACTCACTCCTGTATACGCCCCGCCTCTTGACGGCAATGTCAATTCCTTTTCCCACCAGTGGGTTGAACCGGCAGCCTCCCTGGGTGGACAGCCAAGCTCTACTCTACCCAATCCAAAAGGCAGACGTAGAGGACCCCTGGAGGAGTCGAACCGCCAGAATGCAAGCAAGAATCGGAAAGACCATTCAGTCTGCATCCCGTGCAAAATTGCCAGAACTGGGGTACGTCGCCTCCTGTCCTCCAACATAGTCGTCTTTTGAAGTCGTCTTTGGTCTAGGGTTTGGTTACGTCAGCTTTTTCTCCTCTTTTCTAACACGACTTGCCAGTGCTACCGCACCAAGGGCGCTGATGGCCCATGCGTCCGTTGCGCCCATCGGAAGCGCAACCATTTTTGTCTCCCATACCACTTTGTCGATTTTGCCAATTCAGTAACACCAAGCCTCATCGGTTCGTCTTGTCCGCCCCGCCTTTTCTGTCAAGGGTCGCTAATGCAAAAGGCCCGCCATTATAGACTGCTTTGCCCGTGACCACGTGGACATTGGCCAAACCATGCTTCACCTCGGCAGTCTGGTGCAGCATGCTCCAGGCCCCGTTTACCTGCATGTTCACCACAATGACTGCTTTGTCTTTACTCTCGACTTGATGCAGTGCCATCGCTCCCTGGGCAATGCAACGAGAGATGCATGGACTTTTCCACATTCGCCAAGAGACTTGCTTGAAGAAAAGGAGGCGTTTGCTAACACTTGGGACAATTGCATTACCCAGCTTTCCGAATATCAGCTGCCCCGGGTGCCGTATTCTCGCTCCTCGTCGTCTTTGCACACCCTAGCATCGTCGTCGAATTCCACAAGCTCATCATTTGCAGCCCCTCCGCCTGCATTAAAGGTATTGACTGTCCTGGACCACTTGAATTCACCGGGCAAAACTTCATATGTGCCCGATGCATCAATGCTTGCTAGCCCAGGCATGGGCGTCCTGGATGTCATTGGAAGCCTGCTCACTCTAATGATTTCATATTCGGTCCACAAGGCGGCCTACCTCTGGCTCTACAAAAACTTGCCCCAACCACCAGCCTCTCTCTCCGAGGCCGTTGTTATTCTTTTGGAGCGTCATGTTTACGCACTTCGTCGACGCATCGCCCTGTGCCGGCCCAGTGACTCTAATTTGTTTACCCATGGAAACGGCATAAACAAAACAGAAAAGCATGACCTTGTCCAGCTCTGCAAGAGGCTTTACCTGTCTTGCTGCTTGCTCCAGGAGCGAGTGGGTATCCCCCGGACCTACTACGTGCATGAAAAGCCGCTGGATGCCTTTAACTTTGACCAGTGGCTCGAGAATGACGGCCTAGACTGACACGACGGCGTACTTGCGCACTTGGCCTTTGACCCTGTGGTGACTGGGAGTGCGACGGTGGCCTAGCGATTCCTCTTTTGGGCATGTTTGGCCTTTGCCCCTCTTTTGGCACGATGACTAATACGGCAGACTCAACAAATTGGCCTCATTTTCCAATGGGCAGATGGTTGTGATGATGGACCAAGGCTGACAGCATTTACCGCGAGACTTGGCATTTTGGATGCATTCGACGACGAGACGATGAATTGCGATTTGGCGACGAATTAATCGCTTCATGGCGATGCAAAGGATAATAAGAAAACAAGGTCAATTCCACAGAGGCAGGAAGCAGTAGCTTGAATTTATATATGGTACCTCTCCCCCCCCTCTCCTTTGCAGACTCCGTAGAGGTCCCGGGACCTGTAAAAGAATTGGCCGACCTCCGTGAGTCCCAACACCCATCTCGGTCTCAACAATTTTTGCCCTTGAGTCAAGATTCCAAACCAAAAAGGGAAGAAGGGGAAAAAAAAAGAAGGAAAAAAAAAGGAAAGGAAGACGTCATGTTACAATGAGGGGTTAAAGAGTCAATGACAGGGAACCAACCAGGCTGCACGCAAGAACCAAGATAAAACCCATAATGACTGAGCTTGTACACTGTCTGCAAATCTGCCACGATTTCTTGATGCGCACGGCTTACGTGTGCTGCACCTTGAGCCCGTCGCCTTTGTTTTAGGCGGAAGCCTCCTTTTCGAGTGTCCTCGTTGTACCTGC
Organism: Ophiocordyceps australis; assembly: GCA_002591415.1. Lineage (NCBI taxonomy): Eukaryota > Fungi > Ascomycota > Sordariomycetes > Hypocreales > Ophiocordycipitaceae > Ophiocordyceps > Ophiocordyceps australis. The sequence goes on along the minus strand of NJET01000051.1, from coordinate 41,544 downwards.
GAGATCGGAAATGGAAGCCTTGGGGTTCTTGCCCTGGTAGTCGGCAATGGCTGCCTTGATGGCGTCTTCAGCAAGCATGGAGCAGTGCACTGGTGAGGGTTAGCTTGACGTGTGCATGGCATGCCATCGCATAAGCTTTTGGGGGCTCACGTTTGACGGGAGGGAGGCAAAGTTCCTTGGAAATGTCGACGTTGCGAATCTTGGAGGCGTCTTCCACTGTAAAAATAAAAAGGGTCAGTCAGTTTATGCTTGCGGTTGAGTAGGAAGAGGCCAACTAATGAGAAGAAAAAGGGGGCAAACGAGAAAAAGAAAAAAAAACGTACATCGCATGCCCTTTACCAGAGTCGTCAGGTAGCTCGAGCTGGCAATGGCAGAGCCACAGCCAAACGTCTTGAACTTTGCGTCGGTAATGGTACCCGTCTTTTCATCCACCTTGATCTGAAGCTTCATGACGTCGCCACACGCCGGGGCGCCAACCAGGCCCGTGCCCACAGAGGGATCCGACTTGTCCATGGAACCTGGATTCCGGGGCCGGCTATAGTGGTCAATCAGTAGCTGCAAATGTTAGCTGTGGCGCTCGTTGGCGAACAAGACATGTCGAGCATATATATATATGTGTGTGTGTGTGTAAAAAAAAAAAAAAAAAACTCATCTTTGTCATGGTAGGAGCGGCGCGCAGAGGGAACGCGAGAAGCAAGCGATGCCGAAGCATAGACCGAGGGTGCGGGCACCGAGAGCACCCGGGTGCTGCGTAGAAGCGTCCGGAGGGGAAGCATGGTCAATGTTTTTTTTTTCTTTCTTCTTCTTCGGTCTTGTTCCCTTGTCGCTCGTCTTGTCGCAACGGGGAGGAGAGAGAAGAAAAAAAAAATTGCCAAATGCAAGTGTTTGAGTGTGTGCGGTTAAAGGTTTGTAGATTCGAGAGGCGGGTTTGGCGATGGCAAGTGGGCGTGTGGAGATGGAAAAAAGGAAAAAAAGTAGTCGAGTGTAGAGAGCACAAGATAAAAAAAGAGGTGGCAAAGAGTAAGAGTAGATGATGTCGTCGGTTGGAAGCGATGGTTCAGGTTTGATTGATAAGTGGCAGAAAGGCCGAACAAGTCCGCTAACGGCGGAGGGCACGTGATGAGCTAAGCAGCCCCGCCACGAAATGCCGGGGAAGATATCCACACAGTGTGGCAAGCACGGGAGGATTGGTGCAGAGGCGCAGGGAGGGCACAGTGGGGAATGCAGCGAGTCGCGTCGCAGCTGAATCTCATGAGCAAGCAGAACACCGAGGCTTGTCCCTTTTAAGACGGGTCTAGGCCAGGTACCGCTTCGTACATACGAAGGAGCCGAATCAATGGGCCAAAAAAAAAAAAAATTACATCGGAGCGCGATTAAAGGCACGTGACGTTTTTTTTTGTCTGTTTTAATTAAGCCAGCATCAAGAGGTGAAGCAGACGACATGCAACTTTGGTCTCTTGGTGACGGCAGCCAGCATAAGCAGGCGACCGACTTTGCCTCTTGCAGCTACCCGGGCAAGCCACCCTGAGGCGTGAGAGCGGCTGGCCCCCCCTTCACATCCCCCCCTCTTGAAAGGTTTAAAAAAAAAAAAAACATGTTTCCGTCGTGACTCGACTTGCACCAGCCGCAACCCAGCATGGCGATACCCAAGACCCCCGACAATGGCTCAGAGGGCTCGCGCGCGTCGCTCGACTCCTTGTCATCCGTGTCCACGACGAGCATCGTCTTTGAGCGGCTGCACGACGAGGCAGAAAAGGGCATGCGCATAGCGACGCGCGAGCCCAAACACGTACCCGGCAGCCAAGCCTACAGGGACGACTCAGCCATGGACTCGGAACGCGGACCCTTTCTCGCCTCGACGACGCCGCCTCCTCCCGCTGCCACGCGCAAAGCCATGGACCGAGGCCTGCGGCGCTGCTTGGTGGTTGGTGCAGGGGCCTTTTTGGTGGGCTGGCTGGTTGCCCTGGGCCTCTTTGTGGCGCGAGGCTCGTACCGGCACGCCAGCGACGCGGAACACGACCCCGACGCCATGACGCGCGGCTCAGGCAAGCAAATCACCATGGAGCAGGTGCAGAGCGGGTACTGGCAGCCGCGCTCGCGCTCCATTGAGTGGATTGCCGACCCGGACGGCAACGACGGCTTGCTGCTGGAGCAGGGCGCGCCCAACAAGGACTACCTGGTGGTGCAAGACGTGCGCTCGTGGGAGACGGATGCGGCGCAGCGGGCGCAGCTGGCGGCGACGCTGGGCTCGGCGCTGGTGCATCCGCGCACCTTGATCAAGGAGCCCATTTTCCGCTTCAATGGCCAGACGTATATGCCCGAGTGGACACGGCCGAGCCCCAACCTCGAAAAGGTGCTGCTGGGCGTGGAAAAGAAGCAGAATTGGCGCCACTCCTTTACCGCCAGCTACTTTGTCCTCGACGTGGCCTCGGGCGCCGTGGAGCCGCTGGTGCCCGGCAACGCGGCCGCTCGCGTGCAGCTGGCCACGTGGAGTCCGCTGAGCAGCTGCATTGCCTTTACCATGGACAACAACCTCTACCTGCGCCACCTCAACGACTCGGCCGCCGCGGTGCAAATCACGGCTGACGGCGGGCCCGAGTACTTTTACGGCGTGCCCGACTGGGTCTACGAGGAGGAAGTCTTTGGCGCCGCCGCCGCCACTTGGTGGTCCGCCGACGGCACCCACCTGGCCTTTTTGCGCACAAATGAATCCGGCGTCGAGGACTTTGCTATAGACTACTATCTCTCACGGCCCAGCGGCACCGCGCCCGCCGCCGGCCAGGAAGCATACCCTGAGCGGCGCCTCATCAAGTACCCCAAGTCGGGCTCCCGCAACCCCGTGGTGCACGTGCAGTACTACAAGCTCGCCAGCCAGCAAACCTTTTCCATCTCCCTCGACAACGACTTTGCCGACAGCGACCGCATCATCAACAATGTCCTCTGGGCCAGCCACCACGTCTTGCTCAAGCAGACGAACCGCGTGGGCGACCATGTCCGCGTCGTGCTCGTCGACATCGACGCCCGCTCCGCCAAGACTGTCACCGACGTCGACTTGGCCCAGCTCGACGGCGGCTGGTACGAAGTCTCCCACAAAATGGCCTTTGTGCCCGCCGATGCGTCGCGCGGCCGCCCCCACGACGGCTACGTCGACACCATTGTCCACCACGGCTTCAACCACTTGGCCTACTTTGCCCCGCTCGACAACCCCGAGCCCCTCATGCTCACCTCGGGCCCCTGGGAGGTTGAAGACGGCGCGCTGGCCGTGGACGCGCCCCATGGCCTCGTCTACTTTGTCGCTGCCAAGCACTCCTCCATTACCCGCCACGTCTACTCTGTCCGCCTCGACGGCTCCCACCTCACTCCCCTCACCGACGACGAGCAAGACGCCTACTACTCGGCCTCGTTTTCCTCCCACGCCGGCTACGCCCTTGTTTCCTACTCGGGCCCCCGCGTGCCCACCCAGCAAGTCATTTCCACCCCTTCCAACCCTGCCCCCACGCCCTACAACCGCACCATTGAAGATAATGCCCAGCTCGCCCAACGCGCCCGCACCCACCAACTGCCCCTCCTCGTCCACGGCCAACTCGACATTGGCAACGGCACCCTGCTCAACTACATGGAACGCCGTCCCCCGCACTTTGACCCCGAGCGCGCCCACCCCGTCCTCTTTCAACAATACTCGGGCCCCGAATCCCAGTCCGTCTCGCGCCGCTTCCGCGTCGACTTCCACTCCTACCTCGCCGCCTCGCTCGGCTACCTCGTCATCACCGTCGACCCCCGCGGCACCGGCTTCCGCGGCCGCGCCCACCGCGTCCCCGTCCGCCGCCAGCTCGGCCTCCTCGAGGCGGCTGACCACATCGCCGCCGCCCGCCTCCTCTCCCAGCGGCCCTATGTCGACGCCGACCGCCTCGCCATTTGGGGCTGGTCCTATGGCGCCTTTCAGACCCTAAAGACGCTCGAGCTTGACGCCGGACATACCTTTTCCTATGGCATGGCCGTCGCCCCCGTTACAGACTGGCACTTTTACGACTCGGTCTACACGGAGCGCTACATGGATACGCCCCAGGCTAATCCCGATGGCTATGCTGCCTCGCGCATCGCAAATGCCTCGGCCCTCGCCCAGTCGTGCCGCTTCCTCGTCATGCACGGCCTTGCCGACGATAATGTCCACTTGCAGAATACGGCCGCCTTGATTGACGCCCTCGACCTCGCCAGCGTCACCAATTACGACTTGCACGTCTTTCCCGATAGCGACCACTCCATTTCCTTTCACAATGCAAACACTATAGTCTACGAAAGTGAGCCCATCCTCCTTGTCCTTCTCTCCACCCCTCGAGTTCCTTGCCCATCTCGTTTGCTGACCCCCCTCTGCCCACTCTGCAGAATTACGCACCTGGCTCATCAATGCTTTTAATGGCGAGTGGCTCAAAATTGCCGACCCAAAGCCCATTGACAAACTGCGTAAACGACTCCCAAGCCCCCACGCTCCAGATACCCCCCAAACTATTCCTCTCTAAGAGCATCACGGCAATTTGTTGGCCATATGTACTACATACAACACTGCTCCATTTCTACTACTGCTCCTCACAAAAAAAAAGAAAAAAAAAACAAGCTCCCACGTTTTATTTTCAGCGCAGAGTAATCACATTATCATACATGTACACTCCATCTGCATCGCATCCCGTCTATGCACAAGCCGGCAAAAGAGCAAAATCAAGCTCCCAAGAGAATGCTGGCAGACACTAACAGTAAAAAGTCAAGTCGCGCTAGATCAAGCAGTCTGGAATCATCTTCTCGGCCGCTGCCGTCACCGGTTTCTGGGACTCGTCAGCAATTATTCGACCCATTGTATCCGCAGGGCCTTCAAAGCTCTTGTCAAAAGTTTGCGCCGTCTTTGCCGTGACCGGATCCCAGGTCCACACAGGCACTTGCCTCTAGAAACCGTAGCCCGTGGGTTGCGGTATGAATCCATTGGTCTGTCCAAACGTGCCAGTTGGCGCACCGCCGCCCATGCCGCCGCCCATGCCGCCTCCAGGCCCCGCCGTAATCATGAGGCGAGAGCCGCCCAAAATGGGCGTATTGTCCTCAGTCTTTTCCTGCTCCTTTTCCTTGGCCTTGCGAGCCTCATTGTCTGCCTTGAGGAGTGCAATCTCCTTGGTTTGCTGCGCCAGCATGTTCACCATATAAGGCATGGAAAAGTCATGCAGCCCGTGGCGCCAAGACAGCTCCAGTACCAAGTCGGGACTAATGAGGCTATTGCATGCATACAGCATGCCCGTATAGCATTCTCGGTGCCCAATGTCCACAAACTAAAGAGTACAGTCAGCCTTCAACGCCGCCCTCGTATATTGAGCCGCAAAGCCAAAAAATTACTCACATAGCGCAACAAGTCTTCGACAATCTCGCTCTTGCCAGACGTGGCAGCCGTCTCAATGGCATCCTTGAACAACTTGTCTTGCTTGGACAAGGTGATTGACTTTTCCCATCGCTTATTCTTGCGGTAAATACTGGCGGCAATTTGTCGGAAAAAAATGAGGTCGTGTTTTTCCAATCGACCAGCCAACTCGACAGCCTCATAATTGTCGTAATTCTGAACAGAGTCGCGGAGAGTCTTGTAGTCCTCCTCCTCAATCAAGAGGTCATTCACCGCCTCATTGACAATGCGCTTGTTTTGAGACTGCACATTGAGAAGAAATGGCTTGATCAAAGGCAAGCTGTCATTCTTCTTGAACATCTTGACCACGCGATTGACGTCGATGCGCGGAGTCAAGGCAGTAAGCAAGTCCGTCAGCAGAGATGGGTGCTGCTCCACATAAAATTTAATGGCACGATAGTAAATCTCCAAATTGGCCACCTTGACCACGATTTCCTTGAATTGCTGATGCTCCCACGTATTCTCGGGGCGCTCAATAACTGCAAGAGCAGCATTGTCGAATTCGTCATAGTGGCAGTAGCAAAAGACGAGCTCGGGCCAAAGGTTGGCTTCCTCACAAGCTCGTATCATCTTTGGCATGTTAATCCGAGTCCAAAAGAGCTTAATGTGTTCCAATAGCCGCTCCGGATGGTACTTGGAAAGGGCAATCCCAAGCTGCGTAAACATGGCCATGTGGACACGTTCAAGCCCCAGCCCTTGTTCCAAAAGGTCAATGAGCTCGTCAAAGTAGCCGTTGCGCTCATACTCCTTGACAAGTGCCTCCAATTGCTCGGCATCGACAATAAGGTTGAGACCGCAAATCTGCGCCAAACGAAACTCCTTCTTTTCCACGCAGGCATCGTGCACCTGTTTCCACACCTTGATATTGTTGGCTTTGCGAGCACATTCCACGGCTGCCTGGTAGTCGCCCAGATGCACAAGCGTCGTCGCCAGCTTGGCCCAGTTGGAGACGCTGCTGTAAAAAATCTTGGACGCCTCAAAAAGACCCTCTTCGTAAGCCTTGTCACCACACTGATCAATATTGGCCACATTGGTAGCCCGCAAAAAGTCTTCAAGCTCCGGCAGCTGGTCAAGGCGGGCATAGCAAAACGCGAGCGCTGTGTCAATCGCAGGTTCGCGAAGCGTCTTGCGAGCCATGCGCAGGTACTTGACAAGGTCCTCATTCTTGCCTGCATGCGTGGCAATCTCAATCACCTCGTCATAATTCTTGGGATCGCCAGCCTTGATGTACGACTCAATGCTGTCCGGGACGCGCAAGCCATCGAGCTGCGCCTTGGCCACCTTGCTCCAAACCTCTGGAATGTCCACTTCCTCCGCATATGCCTGAGAGCGATCAATGCTAACAACATGCTCAACCAAGACATTGACTGCGGCCGTCTTGTTGTCCGCCTTTTTGTATACTTCAAAGGCCTCCTCAAAGAGACCAACCTCGATACAAGACGTGGCAATATCGTCGGCAATATAATTATCGAGCTTGTGAATATAGTCCATGACTCGGCCCTTGTCAGCCTTGGCAGCCGTAAACATGAGAAGGTTTTGCAGATTTTGGTTATCTGAAAAGGGTGAAGGCTCCAAAACAATCTTCTCCAAAAGTTCAATAAGCTCAAGCGGCAAGTCATTTTCGAGAAAGCTCGCCACGGCAATGGAAACCTTGGCCGGATCAGTCGACTCGGGAACAGCCGTAGAAATAACCTGGTCAACAACGGAGCGGCGATGAACGTTATTCTCGCTAAGGGCAAATCTCCATAATTCATTATCGGCACGGTCCAAGAGATATCGCGCCTGTGCTCGGTACATTGAATTTTCATTGGTAATGTTGACGAGCTCCAAGTCATTCTGACCCTTGGAATAGGCAATGTACGCGAGATTGGGGTCTCGCTTCTCGCAGTACTTGCCAACCGTCAGCGTGTCATAGGCATCATTCTCCTTGAGGAACTTTTCAGGATTGTTATTCGAGTCAATGTAAATCTTTGCAAGCGCATTGAACACTGCCTGCTGCTGATTACCAGCCTGCAGAGTGGCCTCGAGAAACGGCAACAAAATCTTGAGGCGATTGCGTGATTCAACCTCGGCCACCAACTCGTCAATATTGATTCTCTGGGGGTCAACAGTGGTCAAGAGCTGCTTAATGATGTTTTCTTCACAATCAACATCCAGCAAGCCTCCAACAACGGCAGGTGTTCTGCTTGGGTTGATCAACTGAACAAACTTTTCAATCGCTTCAAAGTGCTGGTGCTGGTAGAGGTAGAGGACAAGCTCGTGGACAAAATTGAAGCGGTCGCAGACAATAATGAGGGGCGTCAGCTCCGGCAAGCGTGCCTCCTTGAGAAAGTTTTTGACCTTTTCAGGATTGTAAAATTGGCTTTCTCGGCAGATTCTCTCCACCTCATTGAGCTGGTTGGATCGGGCAGCAGCCTCAATGTACTTGTAGTGCACATCAGGGTCATTGGAGATGTTGATGATGCTGCCGAGATAGTAAAAGAGACCCTCGGCCGTCTTGTACTTTTCGAACAAGTCAATCAGGTGCACAGGACCAAGGAGCTCCGAGTACTTGGTTGCAATTGCGACAACCGAAGACAAATTTTGACGAATATTGTGCTTCATCATGGCATCCAGGCACTCGAGCGACTGTTCCACTGACAATTTGCCAAAAAAGTTGGTCAAAAACTCGGGATCAAAGTTGGGGTTGCCAGGAATATTGACAATGACTCGCTTAATAGACTCCGAGTCTTCATAAAGCTCCAAGGCCTTTTGAGAAAGTCCAGCCTGTTCGCATAGCTGAGCAATTCGAGAACGATCAAAGTGGGTGAACATATCATTACTGAGAATCGCCTCGGCCACCTGGGGTGCGTGCATCAAATTCATCTCGAGCAAACGAGTCTGCAAACGTGCGTGCTCCGGCTTGTTCTCCTTGAGAGCATCAAGCAAAAAAGCCGTGGCCTGCTGAACCATGCCCTGAGACTGGAATATATCGCACACACGATCATAGTCCACCAAGGGGCCCTGGTCGCTGTTAGCCAGGGCCGAGGCAAACTCGCCACCCCGCTCAGGATTGGTGCGTATAATGTGCTGCAGCAGCTGGATGTAATCGGGCTGGTAGCCAGTTTGGGCCGCATAGGGCAAAATCTTGTCAAATTGACCCGTCTCGGCAAAGCCAGCAACAACCTTTTGAGGCGCATTGGCCTTGAGGTAAATGGACAGTGCCATGTTGACATCATGGGCTCGTACCAGATCGCCCAATTGTTCCGAGCAGTCCAGCTTTCCCTCCTTGAGCCACTTTTCGAGAAGGTGTTTGCGATTTTGCTGCAGCACCGGCTGAGCCAGTTCAAGCGACTCGAGCCGGTTCAAACCACCCTTGTCAAGAAGCATTCCAAAATACTGCAGCGCAACAGTTATTTGTCCTGGCTGTGACGGAATCTTCTTGAACTTGTCAATGGTTTCGGCAGTGCGCAAGAAGCCTCGCGGAGAATTGGCCGCTACTTTTGCAGCCTCTTGGAAATTTCCAGAATTGAACAGCTGGTCAAACTGCGTCGCATATAGGCTGTCTGCACCTGGGAGTCCAGCTCTGGCAGCCAGTCGAATGGCTATCTCAGAATGAAGGGGATTCTCAAGGAGATAGGGAATAATGGTGGATTCATCAATAGTGACAAAGAGAACCTGGCCCTTTCTATTGATGCCGAGAAGACCAGTGGATTCGCTATCTCCACAAGTGGTGAAGATTGTTTCCGACGAGATGCGATTCATGAATATGGTTGTTCCAGACTCAAGGTCGTAAATGTGGACAAAGCCATACTTGGTCACGACAAAAATGATGCCGTATTTTTGAGAGATTTGAAGCGCAACGGGGAAGTCGTTGGGTACTTCGGCGGGAAAGAACATGTCCACGGCCTTCTTTTGAAAGACGGGATTAGACTCGGGATGGTCCACCTCGACAATATGCAACTTTGCCCCAACAGCAGTGCGCACGGCAAAACTAAATATCTTGGTGTCCTGAGGGGCACCGTCTAGCCTGATGGAGCCAAAGCACGCAGCATGGCCCTCAATGGCCTGACTGATGCCACGGTCTTTGGAGTAGAGCTGCATGGCACCAACCACGCGATTTTGCTGCGATGAGATGCCGACAAGAACCATCCATTTGCCGTCAGCGTTGGCGCGGTAATTAATGATTTGGCATCCCTAAAAGAAAAAAATCCCAAGGTTAGTTTGCAACGTTTTCGTCACTGGGGGAGGCGCAGGTAGGTCTCGAGACGCACAGTAAGGTTAGCGTTGCGCTCAAAGACCTTGGCAGGTGCTTCCTGAGACGGCTCATAAACGTCCCAATGATATACGCTAGACGTAGTAACGAGCCCCAAAGTTGTTTGGCTGATCCATTTCCAGAATTGAACGTCTTCATTCATGGTGCACGACTTGAGCTTCTTCTTTGCTTCAAGGTCGAAAATTTGCAGAGTGCGTGACTGAGCCTTGAGTGCAATCACCTGTCTGCTCCAGTGCATAATAGCACTATCAGCCTTGATGGGCCGACGAGTGACATTGTTGCCATTCTTGAGCTCGACAATAACGACTTCGGGCTGTGCAGCGTCGCTCTTCTTTTCTCGAATGCAAACGTACGAATCAGACTCGAGCGTCTGTCAGAGCAGCGTCAGCCATCACAAGCGCCATCACAAGGGTAAAAAAAAACGAGCCCAAGACTTACGCAAGAGTTGAAGCCAATCGACTGTTGCTCAACGCCAACATTGGTGAGCTGCACCTGCTCCTGAAATTTGATGGGCAAAGGCGCCATGGCGCCTAACTGGTCAATGCGGGGCGATGGTGTTTAGTGGCCCGGGTGCTCTGGGCAGTCTTGACGAGTGACAGGCCGTGGTAGGCGGGCTGCTTCTAGTATTGAAGCGTGGTGGTAAGCTTCCCTCTTTGGCCGCGTCGTAACAACGACGTTTGCGAGAGCTTCCATGCGCCGGGGCGGCACAAACGGAATCAGTGACGCAGAGAGGCTACAAGGGCAAAGCGAGGGACGGCAAGGAAGTGAGAAATGGGCGACAAGAGAATGTGCCGAGCAGAGTCGATGGAGTGCGAGGCAGAGCGTGGAGGTGCAAGGGCTGTGTGTGCTTTGCTGAGGTTTGACTTGGAGGAGTTGAAGGAGGAAAGGAATGGCCGAGCATCCCCTTTCAGGCTACCTGTTCAACTTTGCTTCACCCACCCAAAGCTCCTTCCCAGGCTGGAGCGAGATAGCGTGCGTGCCTGCCCAGGCTCGCTATGTTGGCCAATCAAGGACTGCGGGGTCATTGAATTTCCGCTCCGCCGCCGATACGTACCGGCCGCACGTCATTGGGCTTGGAAACGGAATCGTGCCTGCTTCTCCAATGCACCTCGAGTGCCTCTGGCAAGTGCCTGCGCCTCAATCATGTGCTCGAGCTATTGGGTACCGAGTTAGGTGCAGTCAAAAAGACGAGACTCTTTTACTCAGCCACTCTTGACTGTCGTGGCGTTGGCTTGGCCTGCGTATTCTTGCGGAGCGGCTCTCAGCCTCTGCAAACCATTTACCCACCTACCCTACATAGCCACAGCTGCACGCCCGCCCACCTCGTTTGGACCTGTACGCCGACAAGATTGAATCGAGCTTTAATACCGGTTTTCTGTAGATGACCTTTCAGCTTGATGAAATAATTTGTTCTCGTTTGTCTTTGCTGTCAAGATGTGAGTGAGACTATCAATTCACTATATGCCAGCCCACAGCATAGCAATCAATTCCAAAGGTTAATAATTATATGAATTTAATATATTCCAAACTCAATGCTTGTTATGTAACGAGATTTATATTTTTGTCACCAGTTGTTTACTGCTTTACTGCCATTTAAATCGAAATTACAATCTTTGGTATAGACTCGAAATGTCAACGTCACGGCCACATCTACCCATGGCCTGCGTATTTCGAAACTCGCTGCTCATCATTTTACGAGTTGAGTACTTTGTCTTCTGTCCTGTACTGGCTTACTGCTATCCAACCCAAAAATATAATCTTTAGTATCGTCTCGAAATATCAACGCCACGATACTCGAAAAGACGTCTCATCCATTCAACCTACACATTTCAATCTACTCACAGGCCGCCAGAAACTATCAAGACAGAAAAAATAAAGCACTACTCTATACTATACACATCCCAACATTTCTTCACCCCAGCCAAAACACAAACCCCATCTTCCTCTACATCCCCTCCTCTTCCACCCTCGCTCCCTTCATTTCATCAGGAATGAAAATGATGCTCTGCTCGTCTCGCTTCTCGCTCTTCTTCTCATCCTCGAGCGAAGGCAGCTCCTCTTCCACCTTCGCTCCCTTCATTTCATCAGGCATGAAAATGATGCTCTGCTCATCACGCTTCTCGCTCTTCTTCTCATCCTTGAGAGACGGCAGCTCTGCATCAGCCTCGACAGGTCCCTCCTCCTGCACCGTCTCTGCAATATACCCACCAGCCACCGACGCCTCACCCTCACCACCCTGCTTCCTCTCTGGGATATACTCTCCCGTCCAAACCAAGTCTCCACCGCCCTCACCATCCTGCACCTCTCTCCTCTGAGGATACCATCCCTGCCAACCCCCCCCTCTCCCCTGACGATACGCCTGCCACATGCCCTTCATCCGGTTAATCTGCCCAGCCGTAAACTCCCTCGCGCACGGCGGCGCCGCATAGTCCATGTAATTATGAATCGGATCCAGCCCCGGCGCTCCAGGACACGACTTGCGCTCCCTCGGACACCCGCGCGTTGCAGACGCCTGCTGCGGCGTATCATCCACATAGTCGCCCGGCCCCCAGCACGAGTTGCCCTCAAAGGTATGAAAGAGTCCCATCCAGTGGCCAACCTCGTGCGTCGTCACCATGTCATTGTTGGCGTTGAAGCGCTGTGGCGCGCCGGGCACGGTTCCGCCGACAACGATGCAGCCGTCGCGGATAAAACCTGGCGAGTTGGGCGCCGTGTTGCTGTCGGGGTAGTAGCAGAAGCCGGAGAGGCCTGGCCTTTCCAGATGAGTCACGTAGTATATGTTGAGCGTGTCGTAGCTGCCGCGACGGAGGGCGCTCTTCATGCCCATTTCGTCCCTCATGGTGGCCCAGTCGGGGTTGTAGGTCCAGTCAATGTCCCGCAGGGTAAAAGAGATGCCGGTTGAAGCGTATTGCTGATTCATGATGCGCATCTGGTTCTGCACAAGGTCGGGCTGTGACAAAGCGTTAGCTATTTTGATCCTCTTCCAGACGACGCAGCGTCATTGAAAACTTGAAACAGCTGGCCCATACAGGAAGATTGCCTCCCTCGAGACTCTGATCCGCACTGACAACGTGAACATAGGTCTCAATATTGATTTGCCCCGAGTTGACCTGGCGACGCTCATTGAGTCCAACCTCGCGCGCCCTGAGCGTCTTTGTCATGTTGATGTGCATCTCTGCTGGAGCAGGCGCGCCGCACCCAAACGGCACGTCCTCCTTGCTGCCGAGAGACGCAGCCATGGCAGCCGAGGCCATGAAGAAAAGGGAAGAAATATACATGATGAAGGGAGCGTCAAGCCTAGTCCAACAAGAAGAAACGCGCGTAAAGCAGTCAATGTATCCCAAGTCAAAAAAGAGTGTGTCGACAAGCAAAGAGTGACTTCAAGTCATGAACTGTTCCAAGGCAACATGTACAACAGAGCTCAAGCGTTGGCACTCAGTGTCCTCAAGCCCCCGAGAGCTGTTTGTTAGCAGTCAAGAAAAATGTTCAAACCCTCAAGAATCGTTGGTAATCAAAACCAAGTCAACAAAACACAGCCTTGAACAAGAATATCACAAGAAACAACCAATGGCCGTCGAGGCTGAGAACCAGTAAACCTGTCAGAGACTCAAACAAAACGAATGACAACTCTTGCTTTCTCAACCCTCGACGCGCCATGGCATCCTTCTTATACCCGCCACATCACCGCTCCTTTCAACAACCGAAACACGGGCCCCCCCATTATCCGTCAAGCCCCTCACAACTACCCAGCATCCTCTGGCTTGAACGCATCGGAGCTGAGGTCCCAGAGACGCGCAATATTTTGAGCTGGATTAGAGCCAAGACTGCTCGAGGACCCCAGGTCCCAGAAACATTAAATTTGAGGGGCGAGTCTGTCAGACTGATGGGATGAAGTCGGCATCTCGACATGGACCACGTTGCTAGCGGGGCCTGAAAGAAAAAAGCCTTTTTTTGCCCAGACCTCTAATTCACTGCGTGTAAGAGAGTCGATTCTTTTTAGATCCCCGCCTCTTACCCTCACCTCGTGATTTGCCCCCAAGGATAAACCAACCAGACAAAAGCAAGTCCCTTTGCAACGGCAAACTCAAGTACCAGGGTAAGCCCTGGCTGCCGCAGCAGACATATAGCTCAAACACGCCTTCATCAGGCACAACATGGACTCTGTCTCCCCAACCATTTCGCTCCTCACAGACGCCCTCTTCACCATGCAACGTTACCCATCAATCAATCATTGGTAGACTAGGGGAATCGAGTCCCAAGATTTCCACCAAGATTGCGCAACCACTGTCCCAGGAAATTTCCACAACCATCCTCAGCTCCAGATTTTGCAAAAGAGCTCCCCAGCAAAGTTCCAGATCAATGCCACCCCCCATCATGCGCTGATCGACCAAGCCACGATTCTCGCTACCATAATACCAAGGGTCAAGTTCCCCACCATGTATTCGCACAGGATCAACCATGACCGCGGATCAGGTTCAAACCTCTCATCACTCACTGACAGGGCTAGCCCATGTCCCTTCCATCTGCCGTACCTATACATTTCCCCCCAAAAAGTACCACCTTTTCTCTTTTCAAGGCTGATTTCTTCGATAATCTAGCCTTTCGTGGCAATAGTATACAAAGGTTTACCTAGTGTTTGACGTTGAGTTTTGTGGATAATTATGCATTTTTTTTTGTATTGGCATCGCATAACGGAGCCAGCTCAATATACCTAGCCATTACTTGCCGACGATACATCGAGGCTTAGCTGAGTCTACCTCCCGAGCATATTGCGTCATACAAGGCAGATTCATAATTCAAGGAAAATATCCACGTGTCTTGGGAGCACAAACATACCACGTCTCATCTCCGCGCACCCACTCGCCAAATGCCTCCAGGACAAGACCAGCCCTATTTCTATTAAACAAAAAAAAGGTAATAGCTACTATATTTGCTCAAAAAAATCATTAATATAGTGTTTCTTATTTACAAGTTATGACACTATTTTTTCCTTTTTGAGCAGTTGCATTTGCATTGGCTAAGCTTTTGCATCCCAGCCTGACATCCTTGGCCATGTGTTCGCCCTATAGGTGAAACAAGCAGACGATGCCAAGCTAGCGCTAGCAACAGGGCCAAGCCAGCCGCCAAAGGATCAGCTTCTGCAAATCTTGGCTAGAAGCATCTGAAACTAAAAAAGGTTCAAGATCAACTACATTTCAAAGAACGACTCCTACCCCATGGGCTGACTTGCATAAATTCAGCTCCATTCAAGCATAACAGTCTTTATTATCAAGCTCTCACAGTTACTTAATTATTAGAGCATCAAGCCTCTCAACTATCCGGGCACCAAGCTTCGTCTCATTTAAGCGTTTAAGCATCTATACTATCCAAGTACAAGAGTAAAAGAGACCTACCTAGGCATCGCCAACGCCATCTCTGTACCACGGCTACTTACCGAGCAAACAATCTTGACACCAAATTATAATCACTCAAACCCAAAAGGTCTCAAGGCCCTTGGCAAAAATGCTCCTTTTCCACATGATGTGTCACCGCCGCCTCATCGCCCTCAAACACCTCGCAGACAGGACACACTATACCCCCTTCACTCTCCCTCTGCCCTCCATCCCCCCAAGCAGGCACATAATCCATCAGCCCTCGCTCAGGCAGCCCCGACGAGCGCACATATTCTTCTTCCCCTCCCCCCTCTTCACTCACCCCCATCTCACCATCCATCCTTTGCACCCTTCCTACCCGCCCATCCCGTAATCGCACCTTTATCCCTCTAGGATGCTCTCCCCGCGTCAAAACCTCTCCAACCGTCCCTCGAGTCTCCCGCCCACTTGCCTGGTCCGCCTTGACTACAATCACCACCCGAGCCCCAACAACCACCTCGCGCGCTCGCGGCACAGTTCCCGCTGTCTGCTGCGGTGTCGCTGATGACCCGCCTTGACGCCGCCTTGTATTCCGCTGCCGGTTCATTGTCTGACTAGATTGGGTTTTCCGTGGTGCTCTGGCCTCGTCTCAGAAAAGCCGTGTGATCCTGGACCACGTAGAAACTCATGAGCAAAGTCGCAGACTATGCTACTCAAAGGCTGTTCAGAGTGTGTAATGTGCTAGGGTGCATTTGTTTCAATTATCCAAGTTTTGCTTGTCACTGTCAAAAAATTGGGGGTGAGTTTAATTTGGTGCAGGATCTGCACAAGCGCCGACCCTCAAACTAGTAATTATACACACTGTACCCTTCACCCAACATGGACCTGTAATGCGTCGTGTGCCATGCATAATAAACATGTACGCAAGCAATTATTTTACTTTAAAAACATTTTGCACCTTTTGCATTAGTTTGTATATTACGCCATCTTTCCTTGCGGTCGGATAGCAAAGGGTATTATTTACTCTAGATGCCCTTTTGATCCCATAAACTCATTGCCCTTGGGTAAAGAGTCGCGGACCAAAATTCCTGCGCCCGTGGTCGACTTGACAAGTCTCAACCACTAAATGATCCAATAAAAAACAAACATGACGCCATCAAAGAACCGCTTCTCTCTAGTCTAAAAGAGACACTTCATAATCTTCAACCCTCCCCCAGAGACATATATACCGTCCGGGCCTGAGCGCCCAAAAGGGGATATTGGTTCCCAGGTGAACGAAAAAAAAGGGACACACGAAAAAGAGCTTCGGCCGTGGCAATCGTCCTCTGCAAACGCTTCAGGACCTCCCCCCCCTTTTTTTTCTTCTGCACACTTTGGATGCGGTAATCAACAATCGATCCCGCATCCAACTTGAAATGAAATGGTAAAAAGTTCCACCAAGCTCAATCGAGCAGGTAGTATCCAGACGGGCTCATTTAGAATTCCCAGGGACCAAGAAAATCCGTCATCCAATGCATGTTTTGAAAGTCGATTCCCTGCTGTCCGTCCATGAGCATGCCATCTGGCCCTTCGTGTGGATCCAACAAATTGAACTGTTGGCTATCCTCGGGGGACGGCAGATAGCCACATCGCAGGGCACGAGAGAGAGTCGGCTCCCAAAAATCGCGAATTCTCTGCATCATAATGACGCCCTTGTTGAATGTGCTGCCTTCCTGTTCCTTCTGAACGAGGCTCCTCCATGTATCGGCAAGATCTTGAAACTTTACAATCATGCAGTCGAGAAGATCGAGAAGATTTGCCGTGCTTCTCAAAATCTCCTTGTCCCAAGCGGGATCCTCGAGCACAGTGAGTTTGTACAGAGTCACTTGTGTCCGAGACATGGACACATAAATGGTAAAGGGCATGCCCAAGACCTCGGTGGGATCCGTGTCGAGATAATTGTCATACCAAGCCTTTGCTGCCAAGGCACACGAGTGCATGCTGGCGGTTCGAGTTGCCACGGGAATCTTTTGATTGGTAAAGAGGCCAATCGAGTGTATATGCGTCTCTACATGATGAAACTGAGCTCGCACGACGCCTGTCTTGGTGTCAGAAACGAGCTTGAAAAAAAAAGAGAGGAATGACATGGGAGCATACGGTGCGAAAAGAGTTCTGGCGAAAGGGTTTCCCGAACTTGGTTGAGGCGATGCGCGAGACCAGCCTTGAAGATGTGAGTCGGCCCTTGCTCATAGACTCCGCGTGTGTCTGTTCGAAGGAGCTTTTGGGCCTCTTCGCCAATGACCTGAATCTTCATCAAGGCCACAAACACGTCGTCATGAGGCAAGTCGCCCTCACGGTCCAGGATATCCACGCATTCGTCCATATATGGTCCCCAAGTCATGGTTTCCAGCTTGCCAGAAAAAGACGAAATGCTTCATTGACAAGTTAGTTTGAGCAAGGGCTGTGACTTGGGACGAAAGAAGAGTCTCACGTCGACTTCATGAACCACAGGGTGAGCACGGCTCTTCGCTCCTCGTTTGTTCGCTGCTTGGCTGTGGGCGCAAGGCCAGCCACCAAAGGCTGGATACAAAAACCAGGTTTATATTCTTCGTGGGGGGCCCTCCCCAGGCCCAAGTCGTAAATAATGGTGCTGGCCAGCTCGGAATACATGACGAGAAAGGGCCTGACGCCTGGCCCAGTGCTCGAGGTAGCCCTAGTGCACACGTCTGGTAAGCCTTGGAAAACAGTGATTGCAGAGGGACAAGTCTCACCAGCAGAGATAGGTCAGCAAGCCCCAGAGGAGATCCATGTCGCGCTCATGGTTCATGACGATTCGAAGACAAATTTCCTGTCGAAACCTCTCCCGAAGCAAGAGCTGAAAGCGGTTCATGGGCGAAGTAATGTTGAGAATGGCCAGCCAGAGAAAAGGCTTCTGGCTTCGCACTTGGTGGGCCGTGACATTGTCGGGAATGTGCAAAATGGGGAATTTTTCCAGCCAGTCTCTAAACATGCTCAATCTGCGCTCAGCGTCCTCGTCGCTCATCTGCAGACATTGCTCCACCTCTTCACGCGAGCAGGGCGCGCCGGCATCGTGCTTTGAAAAGCAGCAGGGATATAGGCAGCGAGGCGTCTCGGCCACGTCACCATTGTTGGCCGTGGCAGCAGCAGCCAGAGAGTCGAGCCTGCTGGTAAAGTGTTGAGCAGACAAAGGCGTGGTGGATGACGCAGGAGAATGGCCAGACATTGACGTTGGCTCCTCGGGCCTCGACTGATTCTGCGAGGCCTTGAGCATGGTGACGAGGTCCTCTAGCTTTTCCTCGAGCTGGGCCGTTCTCGATGTGGTCGATTTCTTAAAGGTTCGTTTGCGCACAGCGGCGATTTGCTGGCAAAACTTGCCCAGGCGATGGCATCGCTCGCAGCTGCCGCCTTGGGGCCTAATGACGCAGCGACACTTTGCCTTGGAGCAGTTTGTGCAAGATCGTCCATAGCCGGCAGGAGCGCCGCTAGAAGACATGAGGGATGGCGAGGGCGACATTGCTGCTGCGAAGCAGGCATGTGAAGTGAGCTTTGCCCTCAAGTTTCAAACCCGACCGTCGTGCAAGACGCGCGTATACAAGCGGTGAGCAAAACAGATCAAGATGCGGACATGCGCTTCAAAAAGAAGACTGGCCCGGCAGCAACGGGATTAAGACTGGAGCAACTCGAGCCTCCCACGGTCAGACTCGTCGTCATCGGGATTCGCCTTCAAAGACGGCGCACGGCTGACTCAGAATGGCTTGGACCTCGGGCGTGGAGGCTGCCGAGCACCTATGCAGCATAGTCTGCTGGTCACATGATGCGCCGTGCCTTTTTTTAGAAGGAGGCAGACCTGAAAACGGCGGCTGTTGCGACACGAGTGGCGCTAGTCTGGCATTGGCGCCCAAAGGAGGCCTTGATAGCCGTGAAAATGCGCTCGCGCCTCCCTGGCCACGGCTATCAAAGTCGTATTACTTTGGATGAGAGGCTCTACCAAGCCACGCCTGTCATCCCAAAACTCGCCAGTCTGCCGCCATTGGCTCCAAGCACTTGCTTGATTGGGAAGCATGTGGCTATTATTATCATCTGCCCCCTTACAATCAATGACCTGCCTCGGGATACCTCTCCCCCCTTGCAATTACCTAGCTAGGAATATGGTGCAGACGTGCAGCGCAAGACAGCTAGAGGGTAACAGACTGCCGTTAGCCTGCCACCCCGCACCGCTGCCCCGTCTCTCAGCTCCAGTAAAAAACAGATGCTTACAAAGTGGCGCAGCCAATGGCATTGCAACCCGACAGCCTGTCTGAGACGAGACGGCACATGCAAGACGCTCTGAAACCGTATTCCCAAATAGAAGCACGACTTGCTCGCCAAATACCCTTTTTTTTTTGATGCGCCTTTTTACACAGGGCTGAGGCATCTCGCAACCGCCATGCCCGCCCGTCTGCCTGCACCCAACCTGGCGCCCCGGCTGCGCTGCCCGCTGCTGCCCCTCGCCGCCGTGGGAGCCACGCCATTGCCGCTGTCGCTGCCTCGTCGGCCCTCTCGGACAGCCAGCCGAGCCCTACACGCCTCGCCCGTGCGCCTCCGCGACCACCACTTTGACACGCTCAAGTTTGTCAGGAAGCTGCAGAGCGATGGCTTCACTGAAGAGCAGTCGGTCGCCATGATGAAGGTGCTCAACGACGTGATTGAGGAGAGGTGAGAGCAACGCCCCCTCCCTTTGGTTTGTCGACAAGCCACACTTGACTACGGCCTTGACTCTAGCTCACCACTCTCCGCCTTGTCTCCAGCATCCAGAACCTCACCCGCACCATGGTGCTGCGCGAAGACGCCGCCAAAGCCACGTATACCCAAAAAGTAGACTTTGCCAAACTCCGCTCCGAGCTGCTCTCGGCCGACAGCACCGAGTCCAACACGACGCGCGCCGCCCACGAACGCCTCACAAACGACATTGCCAAGCTGAGCAGCCGCCTGCGCGACGAAATCGGCCGCACCCAGGCCAGCGTGCGCCTCGACCTCAACCTCGAAAAGGGCCGCATCCGCGAAGAGGCCGTCAGCCAGGAACTCAAAATCAAGGAGACGGAAACAAAAATCGAGCAAGAGGTGGCGGCCCTGCGCGAGAAGCTTGAGCAAGTCAAGTTTCAGACCCTGCAGTGGCTCATGGGCGTCTGTACCGGCTTTGCGGCCTTGATGCTGGGTGCTTGGCGACTCCTCATGTAGGGGGGAGCCAGCCATTGACTCTGTAGTCTGGCGTGACATGATGCTTTTTTTTTTCTTTTTTTCCCTTGTTGGCATGCCTACCAGCATCTATAGATTGATAGACTTTTTTCTTCCCCTTGTCCCTCTCTTGGTATTGGTTCTCATCTATATCCTTGTTGCCGACTATCTTGTCTGCTCGGACATGACTTCGGCTAGTGCACTTGTGGATGGAAATGGCGCCAGATGAGGCGGGATTTGAACCTATATAGAAATAAGCGCATTCCTTGTGTCAATTGGCCCCTTTTTAAACTTTTTTTTTTTTGCTCTGCAAGTTCGTGCAGCGACACGTCGGCCTTGACCGAGAAGTCTAAAGCGACGCGCCATTACGCGTGCTGAGCAGCCAGTCGGGCAAGCAAGAGAGGAGACGTTGCAATCAATTTACGAAATGAATACTTGATCTATTCAAGTTTAATAGTCGTCTCAACCCCTTGTCCATCTTGCTCATTATATAAATCATGGGTAAAGGCGCAAAAATCTTTTGCAGCTCAAGCCCATCTCCCGGACTCGCCGGAGTCTTCTTCACCCCCATTTTTCCCCCCTGTCCCTTTTGGTGCAACTCTTTTGTGTTTCCCCCGGCCCTTCAACACTCAACTTCCTTCAGCCTCGTCTCACGACATGGCTGGCATGCTGCCTGCCGACGCCTGAGTTGCACTTGTACCGCATCATTGCATCCTCCAGCCATCAAATTGCATATTCCTGCCAAAAAACGTGCTATGTCGGCTCTCCCTTTGGCACCCCACGCTGTACTCAAAATAACCTGTCGCAAGTATCGCAGGCTCAGTCATCTAGTGCAAGTTTGCTTAAAAGCCCTCTTGGAACTTGCTACGTATTCCGCCTTGAGCATCCTGCACCGCCTTGCACCTCTGCACCGCCCTACATCTCTGCACCGCCCTACGTAAAAAAAAAAAAAACCAAAAAAAAAAGAAGAAATCGCAGCTTTTGCCACACACACACACCTCGTTGCAATGACAGCCAAGCCCAAGGTCCTCCTGCTCGGCGAAATCGAACAGTCAGTTGTGTGCTAGCCAGAGCTGCCAAGTCAGACAAAAAAAAAAAAGACTAGAAAAACCTTGCTCCAACACGGCTGACTCGCATCTCAAAGCGCCCACGATGCCTGGCACTCCATATCAGACGTGGCCGACATTGTGACGCCCCAGGCCCAGAACCGCAATGACTTTATAACCGAGGCCCGCTCCGGCGCCTTTGACGGCGTCGTCGTCGCCTACCGCACCTTTGAGTCCTTTGACACAACTGGCTTCATCGACGGAGAGCTCCTCGATACCATGCCCACCAGCCTTCGCTTCATCTGCCACAACGGTACCTCCTTTTTCCCCTTCTCCATCTCTTCACATATGCCTCGGCGCCATGGCTGACCAGCTTCCAAACTTTCAAGGCGCTGGCTACGACCAAGTAAACGTGGCCGCCTGTACTGCCCACAACGTCCTCCTCTCAAATACTCCCACAGCCGTCGATGATGCCACGGCAGACATTACCCTCTGGCTGCTCCTCGGCGCCCTTCGCAATCTTCCTCTATCCATGGCAACCCTGCGCTCTGGCCAATGGCGTGGCTCGCCGCCAGTAGCTCTGGGCCACGATCCTCAAGACAAGGTGCTTGGTATCCTTGGCATGGGCGGCATTGGCCGCTGTCTGGCCACCAAGGCCCGTGCTGCCTTTGGCATGCGCATTCGCTATCACAACCGATCCCGATTGGCCCCCGAGCTCGAGGCTGGAGCAGAGTATGTCGACTTTGAGACTTTGCTTCGCGAATCAGACGTCCTCAGTCTGAATCTTCCCCTCAATGTATGAAGCCCCTGCTCCCTGTTTCTTGTCCCGTCACTTGTGCTCTAGCTTCCACCTCTTTCTCGCCTCTGGCCTACAAGGTGTACTTGTCGTCTCCATTGGCCTCTTACTAGTCGACTAACACCTCTCCCCCTCTAGACCGCCACCCGCCACACCATTTCCCACCCCCAATTCGCCCTCATGAAACAAGGCATCATCATTGTAAACACGGCCCGCGGCGCCGTCATCCACGAAGCCGCCCTCGTCGACGCCCTTGCCTCGGGCCGCGTCGCCAGCGTCGGCCTCGACGTCTACGAAGACGAGCCCCAGGTCCATCCTGCCCTCCTCGCCGACCACCGCGTCCTCCTCGTTCCACACATGGGCACCTGGACCGTCGAGACACAGACAAAAATGGAAGAGTGGGCCATAAGCAACGTCCGCATGGCTATTGCTCAGAAAAAGCTTCGTACTATTGTCCCTGAGCAAAAACACTTGGCTGGAGAGGACGGTGACGGAGCCTTCACATGATGCCACATGCCGCCTTGCTTGCCATCTTTCTTCAACCCTCTTTTTGTCTTCTCCTTCCAAGCAAGCACATGCAAGTGGATGCATCAGCCAAGCATCGTTGTAATACATGTTCTGTAGATTTAGCCTCTGCTATAGGGAATTAGACCTTTTTGCCGCCTCTCACGTTCAACATGTCGAACCATCAACACAAGAGCTCAGAGTTGCACAAAGTTAGAACCGTTCGACCTGCAAGCATAAAGTAAAATGCTACCAACCTACATCCTTACACATAATCATTTCGCCGACTACACCAACAAGCAGCCGGGTTTATTTTCCAACAACTACAGTAATTGCTGTCTATTCATGGCCGCGGTTGACGCGCCCTGGTGACCCTGACGATACATGTCTCATCCCGAGTCTGCCCTTGCTCCATTCTTCAGTCATTCCATATCATCGCCAAATGAGAAATCAAAAAAGCATAACAACCAAACGCCGATTTGTTGAGAAACCAGGTCGCAGGACGTTTGCGTTTTTCCTTTCCTGGCTGGCAGGCAAAGCCCCCTTCGTCCTGCGGCCGGCAACATAAATACATCAACTACTTCCTCTCAAATGCTCACCCCCTAATTCAGATGCCATGCAGATTGATGCTGTTGAAATCGCAAAATTGCCCGTTTTTTTTTCGTGTCTAGAGTACGGTGAAAAGTCGTAACGCGTAGACGGCCGGTTGAAAGGCCTCTGTGGATATTGTCAAGCAATATTAGTAGCGGTAATGGTCGCTCTTGAATGGTCCCTCGACTGTAAGACCGAGATATTCGGCTTGGACATTGGTGAGATGGGTAAGTTCAGCCTGCACATGGGCAAGGTGCAAGCGGGCAACTTCTTCGTCCAAAATCTTGGGCAAGACGTAAACGCCGACGCCGAGCTTGTCAGTCTTGGCAAACTCGACATGTTTCTTTCCCCAGGCCTCATCCTTGGCCTTGTACAACATGATTTGAGCCAAGACTTGGTTTGTAAAGGAGCACGACATGACAAAGGACGAGTGACCCGTGGCACAGCCAAGATTGACAAGACGCCCCTCAGCCAGGAGGATGATGTGACGGCCCGAGGGCATCAGGAAGCGATCGACCTGAGGCTTAATGTTCTGGACCGACTTGGCATTCTTCTTGAGCCAAGCGACATCAATCTCGATGTCAAAGTGGCCAATGTCTACAGGGTGTTAGCAAGGGCTATAATAGGGCCATTAAAGGAGAAAACGAGCCAAGACTTACTACACACAATGGCGTCATTGGGCATTAGCTCAAAATGCTTGCCCGTGAGAATGTCTCTGCAGCCAGTGGTGGTAACAAAAATCTGACCAATCTTGGCAGCATTTTCCATCGAGGTAACCTGGTAGCCTGCCATGGCTGCCTGAAGAGCATTGATGGGGTCGATCTCTGTGACGAGAACACGGGCACCCATGCCATGCAGAGCCATGGCACACCCCTTGCCGACATCACCAAAACCAGCAACCACGGCAACCTTGCCCGCAATCATGACATCGGTAGCTCGCTTGATGCCATCGATAAGAGACTCGCGGCAGCCGTAGAGGTTATCGAATTTGGACTTTGTGACCGAGTCGTTGACATTAATGGCAGGCACTAGAAGCTTCTTGTCCTTGAGCATGCGGTATAGATGGTGAACCCCAGTAGTCGTTTCTTCCGAGACACCGTAGCAGTCCTTGAGCATGTCGGGATACTTGGAATGCACCAGCTGAGTAAGATCACCGCCGTCGTCGAGAATCAGATTCAGCTTCTTGCCATCCTTGAAGGATACCAGCTGCTGCTCCAGACACCAATTGTACTCCTCCTCCGTCTCGCCCTTCCAGGCAAATACAGGGACACCAGCAGCCGCAATGGCAGCAGCAGCATGGTCCTGGGTGCTAAAGATGTTGCAGCTTGTCCACGTCACCTCGGCACCAAGTGCCACCAAGGTCTCAATCAAAACGGCCGTCTGGATAGTCATGTGGAGGCAGCCGGCAATGCGGGCGCCCTTGAGAGGCTGATCAGAGGCATATTTGGAGCGCGTGGCCATGAGACCAGGCATCTCATTCTCGGCGAGCTCAATCTCCTTGCGACCAAAGGCAGCAAGCGAGAGGTCGGCGACCTTGAACTTTTGAGCGGGGGCAGCCATGATGATGCGAGATGGACAGAATTTTTTTTGAGCTGATCGAGTGAATTAGACAAGAATGAGGGAAGGAGAGAGAGCTGGATAAATTTGCGAGGGAGAGTGAGGGCTTTATCAGAGAAACAAGGGAATGGGGGCTGAGAGGGAAAAAAAAGATCCTTATGGCAAAGACCGCAAGAGGGGCAGAGAGGGGCAGCATCGGGCGGTGGGCGGTGTGCAGTTGGGGCGGTACGTACTCCAACGTCGGGCAAAATTACACCCCAAGCCATCAGAAGGATTCAAGAGGCACAGTCAGACATGGATGCGCGGGCGCCATGGCTCAAGCATCGTCGCCTGATGCCCCCGCAACCAATAAGCAAGGCAGAGGGCTATGTTGCTTCATGGAACTTGTTGCAGCCACTTTGAACAAAATAAATGAAAAATGTTGCACTGGCTTACCAAAGCCCGAGCGACACGTGGACAAGATGCTAGCAAAGCTTTGCTAGTGCCTACTCTTGCTCTCCAGCATAGACGTTAACAAGTAGCCGGCAGGCCCTATTTCGCTACAACCTCGATTAAAGACTTGGTACTAATAGAACCTTGTAATTACCCTCAACGCCGTCGATGCAACTTGCTAGCTGGCACTCTGTCCAGCATCGTCTCTATCTTGTTCCAATACTTCTTGGCTTCCCCTCCCCTCCCGCCCACCTACTGAGGCAACAAGTCTTCTCTCACGGCAAACATCTTGGCACTAATATTTGCCGTGAAACCATCCACTTGCTTGCCATACTGCTCCACCTGCTTGGCATTGAGCATTCCCTCCAGCCGACTGGGTTCTTGCGGCAACTTGAATAGTCGTTGCCACTCGTCTTCGGGAAGCAGCGTTTGCTTGGCTACAGCACGCTGCGCATTTTCGGCTTTGCGCTTGGCTTGCCACTGATTAATCTTGGCTTGCTCGCGGCCGAGTTGTCTTTGGTAGAACTGAAAGTTGTTGAGGTCTGTGTAATGTGACTCGATGCTTTCAAGTAATAAATCGCACGTCTTTTCAAGAAAAGGATCAATAGATAGATCCAGATTCTCAATCGAGGGGTACAGCGGAGGCTTGACGGCGCTGCGCTTCATGTCGGCTAGTGACTCGGGTTGCTCAATCTCGTCCTGCGAGGGGGGAGCAGGCATTTGGTGGAGAAACGAGGTAAGAAGATGCGAGTTGTGTATGACAATGGGAAGCTCGGCAATGATGTCGCGAAACGAGAGCTTGGATTTTTGAAGACTATAGCGCTGTGAGCTCCACGCCTGCTTTATTTTCCGGGTTGCAAACTCACCTCTCCGTAGTAAACTTGCCCTCCTTGTAGGCATTCATAAAGGTTGTCGTTAGGCGAAATGCCCTAAGAGTCAGACTTCCCTGAGAGCTCTTGCTCGTGTCATAGACGAGAGCAATGGTACGATCATTCTCTTTCTGGTAAAAGAATTGGTTCTCGATGAAGCTCATGTTGACGAAATTTCCCATGGTGGCACTGGTATACCAGCCGACGCTGTTGGCGTCCACATTGACCTCCTTGAGATTTCGAATCATCTCAATCTGGTACGCTGCATTGGATTTTTGGCGAGGAGCCGCTGCTGCGAGCGCCGAGGGATCGTTTGGATGGCTATCGACAACAGCACCTTCAGTCGAAGGAAATGGAAACGAGTTTGTGACCTCCAAAAGACCCTTCTGGTCCATGCCGACAATAGCGCCCGTTGCCGTCGTCGGAAAAGTCGAGGAGCAATGCTTTGCAATCTTCATTGCCACCTGTCCACCACAGTGTCAGCCAGCCGCAGTAATGAGGCCACCAGGCCGAGGTGGGGCTGCCTTGACGACTCACCAGCGCCTCAACCTGGACCGCCTGGAATGGCGCATCTTTGACAGCTTCGCTCATCTTGGCCGTATCGCTGAGCCTTGTAGATGCGAGATGAGACGCGATGGAGCAAGGGTACAGCGTCTGGAGTGCCGTGTGTCGAGCTGTGTCGACTGTCGGGAATATCAAACTTTTTGCTCTGGTGGTTTGTGGGCGTCGCAACCTTCCATTCTTGTGGGCCTAAAAGGCGGTGGCGCGCGGCAGAAAATGACGGGGTCTTTTTGCGGAAAGAGAATTGCCTCATCTTGGCATACCTGGTCTTGAAGTTTGCCCGCAGCAATCTCGCGCGAGACTGTTACGGATGAATCGCATACCAGGCATTTGTGTTTTGTTTTTTGTCTAATCGAGAGCATGACCTTGGCAGACTTTGACGATATCGCTTTGCTGATTTGGCCACTCTTGTTCGCGATGCTCGGGCACTACTACCAGTTACCATCCGCAAGAGCCGAAGCCGCTACTAGGCACCCCCTTTTGCTTTCCGCTCTTGTCTAAAAACTCTGATTTCTGTCTAGAGCGAAATACTATAATAAAAGAATACATGCGTACCGATGGCGCCGCTCCCAACAATATGTTGCCGCTCCACGCTTTCAAAATGTCTACCACGGCAACTATACCGAATTGCCATGCAAAACCTCAAAATCCACTCTGGTATCTTTGCTTGTCGGTACGCCAATACGAATTGGCAGTGCACAAGACGGGGCCGCCTTGCACTCAGGGGCTCAAGACTGCCTTGAAAGGAGATGCGTCGTCTCGTTAATCGCTCCATTCCGTAATTTCCCAGCTCTCAACGTTGTCGCCAACCGTGAGACGATGCTGGTCAATCTTCCAAGACGCATACAAAGCCCGCGTAGAACCTGCGGCTATGCGATGTGCCGGTCCTCGGCCGCCTTTTAGTGCATCCTGACGAGACCGCCAGACACAGGTTGCCAGGTTTCGCAAATGGGCGTCTGGCGAGCCGAACCAATATCTGATGCACTGTTAGCGCGACCGAGTGCATCTCGTCTCAGCAGCAGGCTTACTTTAGAAATCCGCCGCTGGCGACGGCCTCGGCATGGGCAGCCTTGTCCAACTGGCCCAGGTGGCTATACTCGGTGCTGGGCTTGATTTGGGAACGGAAAGCGACAATGTAAAAGGAAGTCTCTTTGAAGCCCTTGCCAGACTCCTTGGCTAGACGCTTGGCTTCTTGGAAGACTTTGGGCCAGTTGAACGACTCGATATAGGGAGCGGTGGCATAGTCATCGCGGGTGGCTCTGAGAACAATGAGGGCTTGGGCCAGGATGGCGTTTTCATGGTCCAGGGTATCAAGATCCAGCAAATGGTCTCGGTCAGCATATGGAGACTTGAGAATGAGACGCTCCGTGGGCTCAATGCCGGCACGGAGTGCTCTCATGGCCTCGTTTTCTTGGACGAAGCTGGGAACCTGGCCCGGAAGCGCCGCTTGAGTCGCCTTTGCTGCCATTTGGAAAGGAGGATTACAGTGCACCTCGACTCGGACAAGGAAGTAATTGGCAGGAAAGATTGGGAGAGAGTGTCTTGGGGGTCAAGGAAAATACTTGTCGACTGCTACTTAAGGGCTGGAGGAAAGGAGAGAAAAAGCAGTCACAAGGTGAGACATGGCGGGTCAGGGACCCGAGTAGCGATGGATTTTTAGACTTATTGCACGGAGGAATCGGTCGCATTGACACGGTGCCTGTTGGTAATGGAAGCGACTAAGGGGCGTTTTTGTGATTCCTATTACGGCGTCGACTGAGACGTGCAAAAGCACGGCATACTTTTGGGCAATGACACAATGTTAACCGGTGGATCCTCTCCATCCAAAGCTGGCTCGGAGAAGAAGGACGGAGGCTGAGCACGGATGAGGCTGCTTAGGCAGCGTCCTCGATTTCGCAATTGCAGCGTTCTACAGCGTCACAGGCTGCAAGCGCCTTTACTTTGCAGGCGACTCCACCCAGAGGCTGAACCAGAGTGCTCCATGCTGCCGTCGGTTAAAAAAAAAAACCAAAACCCAAAAAACCAAAAAAAAAAAACCAAAAACAAAGGAGCCTCTGCCAACTCGAGTTTACCAGCTGGGTGGTTAAGCCAACCTTTTTGCCTCTTGGAGGCGCTGTGCCAAAGTCAAAATGGAGGGTTCCAACGCTCTAGAGCTGTCAATAGTATTTCCTTGTTCCCGCCTTGAGCCAGCTAAAAGAGGGCTGAGGGAACGTGTCTTGGCGAATCGGCTGCCTTGGCCTACACAACTCGGCGCGCTTCCCGGGAGGGCTAGGCAAGCACCGCCGCTAGTCGCTTCGAGGCTTGGAATGCACTCTCGCTCCCATCATCAGCGGCTTCTTCCAAAGGGGCATGGGCGATTACTCAAAAAGACTTTTACGCCCCCTTGCCCCTTGGGGATATCTCCCGTCTTGCTTCTTGTTGCTCCAGATAACAATGTTTCCCCCCAACCTCAACTCGGTGCAGGACAATGGCGCATGTAGTCTAATGTCCATGTCTCACCGCCCCAGCACCCAATGTCCCCCCAATCACAGCCTCTTCCGATGAAGACGGGGTTATGCTTATCTTTGTTTGTTTCGATGAGATTGTTATTGACAGCCACGCGGTGTCTCGCAAAAGCACACGTAATGGCATGATGGCTCTAATCACCAGTTTTTTTCTTCCCTTCCCCCCTGACAAGCCACCAAAGGCCCCCGAGCCGCCATTATTAAACAGCAAGCCTCTCAGCTGCCCCAACTCGCACACAAGGCGGCTCGCCTATAATTCCCTCCGACTATCAAGCTGTGGCTTACTCCGCCTCAGCCACAACTTGGCCATGTCGTAGGTCCCGAGATACAAGGAGCTGCCCAGAGCAGTCCACGCCGAGCGAAAGAGCCCTCCGCGGAAAAGGCCCCTGATGCCGCGCTGGTCATAGACGAGCTGCGTCACAGCCCAGGAGCCTTGCTTCCTCGACGACGAGGTAGCCGTGCCCGTGGTGGCGCCGTGGCCGCTTCCCGCCATGAGCATCATGCGCGTCTTGACCACATCGCTAGGCGTCGTGGCAAACGCAGCCACCGCGCCTGCTCCTCCCGCGCTGGCTCCAGCCACCAATCCCGTCTCCACAAGCCCCTGGCCTGCCGTGTCTCCCTGGCGGCCTCGCCTCCACGCCCACAGCCGGCTCCTCATGTGCTCAAACATGGGGAACTGGAGGGCGGTAAAGGGCAGGTTGCGCGCCACCAATGCCGTATACCCGGTGAAGAGGCGTCTCCAAGCGCCCGGCCCTGCCAGCTGTCGAAACGCCTGCACCGAGCTGGACCGTCCAGGCCCCTTGGCCGTGGCCTTGTCGCGCAGCATTTGGGCGTTTTGCTTGACCACTTCGGCCGGAGCGAGCACCAGACACGACGCCATTTCTGCTACCCCCGATGCCAGCGAGTGCACCATGGGCGCGGGCAGTCGGGGCAGGCTCGTAGAAAAGCCATGTTTTGCTTTTTCGTAGGTCGAGAAGAAGAGACCAGCTGTGCAAGCGTGCTCAATCAATACACAATGGCTCTCTCGCCTAATTATCGCTTTGCTGCGCCTGCTGCGGCTCACCTGCGGGAAGCGTCGCTAGAACCACGCTGCCAATGCCTTGGTACAGGCCTCGAATCGCAAGTGGCTTGTTGGAGCCGGGCGCGTACGTCTTGAGGTAGTCTTGGCTCTGATAGCGTGTCTTGAGCGTGTCGAGCGGATAAACAAGCACGTCCACCGTAAAAGCAGCAGCAGCGCCAGCCTATTATTGCACACGCTTCCAGTCAGACCGAGTCGTAGCAGAGAGCGCAAGACGCCAGCTTACCGCGTACACATCCATTGCTGAATCTTGACTTGAAGTGTCTTACCAATTCTGAACCATTGCGCAGGAGAGGGTTTTGATAATGGGCCATGACATCATACATGGTTACGCCTCTCGCCATCGCGGCGCGCATCAAGAGTCAGTGGAGCAAGCGCCGACTTTTCAACAAGAATGCTACTATTTTGCCTCCAAATCCGCCATGTTTCTTCTACCAACATACACATGTCTAAAAATCCCAATTTTGTTTCCCCTCCTTGTATGAAAAAACACGACGCTTGTCCAGAAACATTATGTCGTAACATCTTCAACACCTGAGTGCTGCAGTCCTCATCAAGCACGCTTAACAAGCCATGTTGGACGTACAATCTATGCACCAGGTATCGTGTAGTGTACAAAAACAATTAGCTCCAGTCTAATGGATATTCTGCAAAAGGCGTGTCAGGCAATATAGGATATGTCAAGGAGCAGCTATAGCTTGCTCGTCGTGTCAGTCTTTTCTTCCGAGACGACCAAAACAACGACGCAAATGTCGTCCACCTTGCCGCCACGCCATTGGTCATGAGGATAGTATTTCTTCGACTCCTTGGCAAAGGGGCCGTCGACCTTTGTGTTGATGCTAGCCGCCTTTGCTGCCGTCACAAGTTCCGTGGCGAGCAGGCTCTGCAACGTCGCCGACTTGCCAAGAGTGTTTGCAAGGCGCTCGCCGACGAGTGGGCGTACAAGTGAGTCGATAGAGTCGGCCACACAGACGCTGCCAGCGCTCGTCATTTTCCATGCGCCGCTTGAAACCATGACGCGGCTGGCAATGCTTAGAATCTCCTGGTTAAACAGATTGTCCAAAACTCCGTCGGTGGCGAGTAAGACGACGTCTCCATGGCGAAGGCGGTGTTGCGAAACGTCGGCGTCATGCGGCATATCACACAGGTGCTGGCCACCAAAGGCAGCTATGCGAGCAGCGAGCCGTATAGGTATCAGAGAGAGTTGAAAAGGTGTATTGAAATCATGTGTTTGGGGTTCCGAGTGAGCATTGACAGCGTTGAGGCGCAATTGTAGAAAGCCAGAGTCGCCAAGGTTGGCCACATCAAGATTGCCGTCGGGTCCAGCAATGGCTACACAGGCAGTGCTGCCACCAGCGCTGAGGCTCTTGTCAGCACAAATAGCATCGTAGCCGCTTTGCATTAGCCGGCGAGCCGTCAAGGCGCGTTGACCTGTACCGACAGTGGACGATGAATCGTATTCGTAAGCAGCAGTGGCCATGGCGTCGCAGAAACCGTGGGAAAAGTCGGCGGGGTCGACGCCCGATTCCGTCCAACCACCCACGCCATCAGCCACGCCAAATGCAACAGCTCCTGAGTCATTAACCCTGCTGACAAAAAAGGCGTCGTGGCCTGAATCTGGTCGCGAAGAGCGTCGGCTAAGGCGTGGCGGCTGGATCCGGTTATACGGGTTGAAGTGAAAAACATGCGTTGACGGGTCGTAGGGACGGTCTTTGCCAATAAAGGAGGAGGCGATGTGGTAAGAAAGCTTGGGAGTCGAGCCAGAGGAGTCGGTATTCGGGGCTGAGGCGACAGACGAAAAGAAGGGCCCTGGTACTGTCGCATGAGCCACCTTGGTCCTGGCCAAGGATGAGGCTACACAAGAGTCAGCCAGACCGAGCTAATAGCTAAAAGCTCTAATAACAGGTAGCTCACCTCGAGCTGTACATGCCCTCCAAGGCCTGGGGCCCGCAGCCCGCACGTAGCAGACCATTAGGATTATACAGAAGAAGAATAGCGGCAGCGAAAAAAGAAGAAAATGTGAGTTCAACATGGACACTCCCTTTGGGCGCGGGGTAGAGTTGCCAAGGTTGATAAATGAGCCGACTGGACTGGCCGCAGGGCTTGCAGTTAGTATTTGCGATGGGTGGCGGCCGATGTTGAGCGTCCAATAATGGAGCAAGACGAATTTCTCCAGGATCTGCCAAAAAAAACTACCTCACGAAAAAACCCCTACCCTGCATGTAGGTAAATCAATCTCCACATCTCATGTCAGCAGAGCGTGGGGAAACTGATATCCGGGGATTCGCCGCGCCATCACAGGTCAACGTCAAGTCCTAGGTCCGTGTAGCCGAATTGACAATGTCGCGCATTTGATTGGCTGCCGGCTGTGCAATTCCAATAACCGAGGATGATGCCTACCTAGTAGCTCTCTCCCCGGTTCCATGACGATCATGGCCGGGCCTACGCCACCCACTCCTTTCGCCATCGCTTCCTCTTGACAACACTTCTACCTCGACCCGACTCACCAGTGGCAAATACTTTTGCTCCTTTACTTGCTGCCTCTTGCAACATCTTGCTTGATTCAGAAATTTGTATTTGCTCTACTGTGAGCCTGGAAATCATCGCGCCCAAGCCACCCAGCAACTCGGCGTAATGGCCGCTCTTCGATCTTCAGCCCGGGTCCTTGGCTCGATCCGGACAAATGCCCAGCGCCCTGCCCTCGTTTTCGCCCGCTCAATGGCTTCAGTCAGCGATGCACCCGCACAGAAGCAGCCGCAGATGAAGACGTTTCAAATCTACCGCTGGAACCCCGACACCCCTGACGAGAAGCCGCGCATGCAGTCGTATACGCTTGATCTTAACAAGACTGGCCCCATGGTGCTGGATGCCTTGATTCGCATCAAGAATGAGCTGGATCCCACCCTGACATTTCGGAGGAGTTGTCGCGAGGGAATCTGCGGAAGCTGTGCCATGAACATTAATGGCCAAAACACTCTTGCCTGCCTGTGTAATGAGTTGCCTGTCCCCTCGTCTGCGCAACTCTTGTGACTGACCAGCCATGCAGGCCGCATTCCAGAAGCGTCAACAGATGTCAAGCTGTACCCTTTGCCACACACCTATGTCGTCAAGGACCTTGTTCCCGACTTGACGCACTTTTACAAACAGTACAAGTCTATTCAGCCATATCTTCAGCGCGAAACGCCTGCTCCCGACGTAAGTTGTTCTCGTATGCCACTGTATGCTTGGCACTAAATGTTTTTGCAGGGCAAGGAGTATCGCCAAAGCAAGGAAGATCGCCGCAAGTTGGACGGTCTATACGAGTGCATCTTGTGCGCTTGCTGCTCCACCTCGTGCCCGTCATACTGGTGGAACGCTGAAGAGTACCTTGGTCCGGCCATTTTGCTCCAGTCATACCGATGGCTGGCCGATTCGCGGGACGAACACAAGGAGGAGCGGAAAACGAGGCTGGAGAACTCAATGAGCCTTTACCGCTGCCACACCATTCTCAACTGTACCCGAGCCTGCCCCAAGGGCCTGAACCCCGGCAAGGCTATTGCAGAGATTAAACAACAAATGGCAATGGGCACATAAAATGGGCTGGACGCGGTGTTTAGGTGCTGATGGATCTTTTGTGGATCGGCGAGAGCGATATATTAGACGCCCGCCTCGAAAGAGCTCTTTTTCTTTTTGTCCCAGGCATGGCAGGGATGGCATCTCGGGCCACGGTCTCGGTGTATAGGCATGGTTTCAATATCAAGTTGATGTAAAGGTTGAGTGGAACCAAAACTTTGAGGTGGCTTGTTTGTGTTGAAGTATTGGCCAAGTGTCAACACCATGATTCGTACATGGGGCGGTGCAACGCTGCATACAATTTGAGAGCCACCGAATCGCCACGGAGAGGCTTCGGCATCTTGTCTCGCCACCAGCTGTCATACGACGGGCGAAGCAGCAGAGAGCAAAAGGGCACATTGTGCGGCATGCCGTATTGGTCTGGCAAGGAATGTGTAGTTTTGAGTAAAGCCGCGAATACCCATTGTCGTGTTTAATAGGTGGCTCGGCCGTATGATTTGTGTCGTTTTCATGCAGCCAATTACAGAAATTTTCGTGTCGGCTGCGGCTAACGCATCCCTATATTGCGTGTCTTGGTTGTCTGCAGAGGAGGTTGACTAATAAATTCGATTCACTGATATTGGCGTTGCCGAAGTGCATATGCAAGTCATTCTCGTCTCTTGCAGAAGATGGGTGGTGTCTGGCTACTTTGGAACATTCTGGGTTGAGAGTTTGCTGCTGATGCGACGATCGCGATGCAAGGTTAATGAAGAAGAGGTCGAGAGCGAGCAGAAACAGTTTCGTTTTTTTCTCTTCTAGTTGGAGCAAGTTGTTTTTAATGAATCAAGGTAAAAAAGTCATGGGTACTGGTGCTGGAGATCTTTGTCTCGATGTAAAAACGATTCTCTTTAGTCTTACAACTTGCCTAATGGATACGGGAACAAATACAATGGCATTGAAAATGCCTCTGTCGCGAGACCTTCTTCGCCACTGCAAGGCTGAGCAGACTTTTTTCCAACATGGGGAGACAAACGTTCCTGCATGCCTCATGCAGTAGTGATTACTTGAGAGAAACGATTCATCCCCTAAAGCACCGAGCTACACTCTTGAATCCTTTTGCCCCCTACCCCCTCCCTCTCTTCTTTTTTTCCCCTCCTACGGTTACAACAAGTCAGCAGCACTGTTGTATACATGGCAAGTGGTGTAGCCGGCATGTAAAAGAATGGATAAAAGTTTTTCTTCACTATGAGGGTGGGTGGCGAATATAAGTCTGGGACGGCAAAGGGCAGCAAGGGGAGGGGGGGGGTGCATGTGGGTGGGATTGCATATTGATGCGCGACACTGCATGACTTCCCGAGCTACGAAAAAAGAGCCTGCGAGGTCTAGAATGCGTGAAGGAGGAGACTGGAAAAAAGTCTTGCCATGGTGGAATATTGAGTGCACAGAGACGGCTCATGGAGACTTGGTATGCCTCGGGCGCTCCACGACGGATAGCGGCAGAAAACATGCAAGAGTGAAGAAGTGGGAGAGAGATGAAGATATAAAA
This sequence comes from Ophiocordyceps australis, assembly GCA_002591415.1. Lineage (NCBI taxonomy): Eukaryota > Fungi > Ascomycota > Sordariomycetes > Hypocreales > Ophiocordycipitaceae > Ophiocordyceps > Ophiocordyceps australis. The sequence goes on along the minus strand of NJET01000051.1, from coordinate 6,275 downwards.
AGGATAGACGGGAAGGCTTGAAAGTCGTTTCTTTATCTCATCCACCAGCAACCAGCCGCTTGCATAGTCATTATCAACAACAACAGTCGCTGCCAAGCAAAGCGCATTTCGCACACCTCGCCAACGCTCTTCATCTTTTTATCATTCACTTTTTTTCAACACTCTTCACCATGCAGAGCACGCTTCTCATTCTCGCCATTGCTGGCGCTGTTTGCGCAGCACCTCCGATGGTGAAGCCCACCCACATTGCTGACAACCACTGCGGCCAACCCTTTGGAAAGTAAGTCTTGGCATGATTTAAAACCAATACTAGACGCATCAATTCCAACAGCAACAGATGCTACGAGCCGCTTGGAATCGTTGCCCGCGCTGATGCGCCTACCCCCACGGCGCCACCAAAGGCAAAGCCCACGACAACAAAGGACGACTGCCACACACGAACTGTCTGCATTGACGGCATCAACAAGTGCGGTATTCCATGGGGCGTGTAAGTACATGTTTATCTAGGAAAGGAAATCTAGGGAAAAGGGGCGGTTAGCTTATTGGAGAGGCAGCTGTATTCCCGACTGCAAGCCATGGAAGTATCAGACGCCAGAGTGCCCGAGTCCTACTCCCAGCGCTGAGCAGCGCTTCATGACGGCCTGGAAGAGGACTGTTGACGACGAGCACTTGACTATTTGGGCCAAGAGGGAGCCCACGACTACGAGTGAGGATGGCGTCATGACTATTTGGAACGAAAAGCCTCTTCCTACAACGAGTGAGGACGGTGTCATGACTATTTGGAACGAAAAACCTCTTCCTACAACGAGTGAGGACGGCGTCATGACTATTTGGAACGAAAAGCCTCTTCTAACTACTAGCGAAGACGGCGTCATGACAATCTGGGACGCTCCCAAGCCCACAAACTAACCTCACCACACGTCTGCTTTCTTCGGCGCATGGAACATTAAAAAAAAAGGGCATCTTTACTCAAAAAGGAAAAAAGGCGGTAAAAAAGCAGGATACAAAAATTTTCTATTTTACAAAAGCAAATAATTCTTCCCCGATTTCTCCTCCCCAGTCCCATACTCGTGGGCAAACAGAGCTCTGGACTATTTTTGTAATAATTCCTAACCCAGCTCTCAAAAAAAAAAATCACATAATTCTAGGTATACAAAAAAAAGACTCTTGTTTGCCTACATTGCAATCTAGCTATACAAAAAAAGACTCTTGTTTGCCTACATTGCAATTTCTACGTGCACAAAATCTAGCTATACATGTTCCAACAGAAAAAAAAAAAAAAAAAAAAAGGAAAAGGCATCCCTGGTTAATAGTACGCGCCACCATTTACAGACGCATAGTCGGCGGGATATCCGCCCACCGACATGGACGGCTCGTCGTCGGAGCTCATTGCCGACACCACGCCGTCGTCGTCGTCGCCATCTGGAGGCGCGCGCATGGCGTCGAGGACTTGGCGGTCTAGAATTGGTGGCTGGTAGGGCTTGATGGAGCATATTTCTCTCCCCGAAGGCATCTTGGCTAGTAGAGAGTTGGCGGAGGGAATAACCTGCGTATTCATCTTTGACAAGAGCAACGACAGAGTAGAGCGTTAGCCAAGTTGACGGCGAGGCAAAACCAAGACTGTTAAAAAATACGGAAAAAAATGCCAAAAAGAAGAGAAGAAAAAAAAAAAGGCCTCTTACCGTATCATTCATCTTTGTCCATTTTGCATCAAGCATCTCGAGTATGCGCAGCTCTTCCAAGCGGCCGGCGTCAACGCCCCAATCCGTCTCCTTTTCCACGCGGCGATCCTCCCTCTTTTCCAAAAGGCCCTTTTTCAGCCTGCTCAGACTCAGCCCCCTTTTGGCGGCTTGGTCCTTGGGCTCGACTCCGAGGGCTTGAAAGGCACAGCGCAGCCAGCCAATCCCCTCGGCCACGTTGCCATCCACCTCGGCATGGACGCCAAAGAAGCGACAGGCCTTTGCGCGACACGTCTTGCGCAAGTCGTCAATGTAGTGCGTCAGGGCCGAGGTGACCTTGCGTCTGCCGCCACTCATGGGCGCTAGGCAGAGGGCGGCGGCCTGGGCGGCATGGTCAGAGGCGGCCAGGCACAGCCGCGCATTGAGATGGGCCTTGACCTTGGACAGCTCGGGCGCCTTGAACATCCACTCCTTGTCCGTCTTGTTTCTGTCCTGGGCCACGGCGGCGGGATATCCATCGTCCTTGGTCACGGCCAGCAGAGTGGCTTCGGCGAGGCAAAGCGCTGCTAGAGCCCGAGCCATGGCGGGCGCCACGTCGACGCAGGGCGCTTGGCCCTCGAGGCTCTCGCTGCGCGTCGCCACATGCTCGAATACGCTCGCCGCATCGAGTAGCAGCTTGCCCGCCGTCTGCACTGCCCGGGTGCGCTCCGCTGCCGGCACAAAGTCTCCCGTGGTGACATGCAGCGGCTGAAGCGTGGCCCGCGCCGTCGCCACGTGCACAAAGCCCAGCGTCATGAGCACAAAGGCGATTTCGTACTCTAGCGACTCAACCTTGACGCTCGTCGCCCCGTGGCCCGCAACCACATCGTCGCCTAGCCTCGGCCGCCAGCGAATCTGCGGCGCCGTCTTGAGAACCACATTCACCACTTCGCCGCCCACAAGAGCATGCGCGCTCACGCCCGCGTCAACCGCTAGCAGGTAGGGAATGTAGCCGTTCAAGCTCGCCTGCACCGTCGCCAGATGCCCGCTGCGCAATGACCCGGCCAGCCGCTTATGCTGCGCCAAACTCTCCCGCACCACGCCCCGCTGAGTGCTGGCGTGCAGCGGCAGCGAGGGATGAGAGTCGCACCTCAGCGCTGACGAAAAGGAAAAGGCCGACGTGGTGGGCAGGGAAAATGGAAAAGGCATTTCTTGCCGCTCAGCAGAGCCTCATGTCTGCTTGATGACGCTGTCCTTCTTTTTGGGCCCAGAGAGTGCTTCTAGTCATGCTTGACGGGGTGGGGTTCCAGTCGAGGCCTTGGCAAGACTACTTGTACTGCCCAAGTGGGTAGAAGTTGAAGCTGCGGATAACTAAAACGTCCCGACAGTATGCGCCCGAGTACGCACAGTACCAGATTCTTTACACGTGATCATGTGCACATCATATGCGCATACAGCACAGCATATGCGCATACGTGCACTTCTAACTGCTTGTAGCAAGTTTGCTGCCACCAGCTCAGCTAGCACTTTTTGCATTCCTCCTTCACCATCTCCTTCTTATTGAGCAATTCCAGCGCTTCCATGCCCCCTATCACTACATGCCAAAACTCTGCAAAAAGGAAAAAAAAAATCGTGCACGCCACGCCACTACTCTGCAGGCGACTGCAAGCCTTCCAAACAATGCGATGTTGCTTCGAGATGATCCCGCAAGCTCGAAACCAGGTGCTGCAGCTCCAGCTTAAAGTCTTGGACTGAGCAGTTTCCTTGCAGCACCGCCGCCGACGGCATCCGCGGCAACGGCGGCAAAAACGACGGCGATTGTCTTGTGCTTGCATTGTCTTGGCTTGGCGTTGCAATGGCATCGTCGTTTGCCTCGTCGGACCCGGGGCCCGTTGCCGCCTCCGCCGTGGCGACTTGGTCGACTTGATACAGCGACGCCTCTCGCTCCGGCACGGGCAGGTGCTGTGTGTCGAGCTCCAGATCAAAGACGGCAGAGCCTGCGACTGAGCTCGAGCTAGTAGCATGCGATCCCGCAGTCGAAGGCCGTGTTGTCGTGGGGCTCGTGACGCCAGAATACGGCTCCGTCCTGATGGTATCAAACGAGGTCCGAAATGTATGATGCGTCGTGTTGGAGCCAATTGAAGAGCCGGCTGTAGATGGGCGAGCCACCTCGGTCGGCTGTACCAAGCTCGCATCCAGGTCAATCAGACTCAGGCTCGATGATCGATTTGGAAATGTCTGCGCCTCGTCAACGGCTGGCAGCTGCTGGGCACTCTCCAGGGTGAGAGGGGCAACCAAGTCGTTATTGCTCCCCTCCTCGTTGCTGTCGAGGCCTGCTGATGACTCCCCCATCAAGGGAAAGGTCCAGTCCTGAGTTCGGCGCTGGGCAGAGCTCGCAGTGCTGCTGGGCATTTGCTTCGACGCCGGCCGTATCGTGTCAATCTCGGCAAGCCGAACAATTGTGTTGCCCTTGGGGGACTGGCTCAGAGCTGCGTCGAGGTCAATGAGCGATTCTCGCACCGACGTCTCTTGCGTGTTGTCCCGCAGCGGCAAGTCGGAAGTGCAAGAGGCACTACGCTTGCCGTAAAAGACGCGCGAATCGTCGTGGTAGTTGGTGGTGGTGTCGGGGTCAAAGACCTTTTGCAAGGGGCCCTTGAGCTCTTTAAAGGTTGGCGGGCGGCGGCGGCGTCGTGCAGGCTGCCCCGACGAGGGCATGGAGGATACGCTCGAGTCAGGGAGATAGGCGTCATAGACTTGCTGTGCCTGTCTTGAAGCTTCCTCGTCGGGCATGCTGGGCTGGTCTTGGTCGCTAAAGTTCCACTCGTCGTTTGCCGTTGGGCTCTGTTCCTTGGACAAGCCCTGGGCGCCGCCAGCCGAGAAGAGAGACTGCCTGGACCAGCCCTGCGTCTCCCAGAGGCGGTAGGCGCTGACGAGATGGGCGAGCGACTCAATGGGATACCTCAGCTGCGTGTTGAAGATGTATGGATGCTCCTGGATCCTGGCAATGGTGGGACGCTGTACAGGGTCGTCCACCATGCAAAAGGCAATGAGATGCTTGAGGCCATCAGAGTACTGTTGGCCGTCGAGGCGGGGGCAAAACTGCTTGAGAAAGGAGCCAAAGCTGGGCAGACTGTCAATGGTTGTGGCAGCGTTTGGCGGCAGGCCCGAGGCCATTTCATAGGCCATGGAGCCAAAGGCCCAAATGTCCACCTCCATGCCGTACGAGACGGTGGAATCAAAGAGCTCGGGGGCCATCCAGTTGAGGGTGCCGGTGACGGTGCTTCGCTTATCGAAGCGCGTCTCCATGATGCCGGCGACGCCAAAATCACACAGCTGGACGGCTCCCGTGTCCGTGACCAAGACATTGGCGCACTTGATGTCGCGATGGATGATGCCCTGTCCGTGGACCCAGTATATCGCCTCGGCCACCTCTCTGAGAATGGGAATGACCCAGCGCTCCGCCAGGCCGTTTGTGGGACGCATCAGCGAGGCGACGCTGCCGCCGGCGCAATAGTCCGTCACCATCCACACCGACTGGCCAACGAGAAAGGCATGGATAATCTTGTTGATGTTGCGCGCGTTGCTGTTGCTCAGCAGCTGCAGCGTGCTGATTTCCTTGAGGATGTCGCCAAACGTGTCGGCCGTGCCTGGCTGCAGCGCATCGCCCTCCTCGATGCTGATAATCTTGACCGCCACGGGGCGGCCCCAAGCCGTGTCCGATGCCTTGTAGACGCGCCCAAAGCTGCCCTTGCCAATCAATTCGTCCAGCACAAAGGGCGGCGCGGCACGGCCAGCATCGGCGCATTCCCGCGCAATGGCTGCCTGTGCCTTTTGAGCATCTAGCAGCGCCTTCTTCTTGGTGGCCGTCAGGTCCATAGCCTTGGGCTCCACGTTGGCCATGACGGCGCCCGACCAGCAATAATCAAGGCGTGCGTGCTCAAGACGTGCCCAGGCAAGACGAGGCGTCGCCAGCCCAGCGCCGCCGGCAAAAGGGCACACAAGTCATGGGGCATGTGGCACGTAAGCTGACAAGGGCGGCCGCCAGCCGGGGAGGAGGAGAGCTGGGTCAGCCATTGTTTTTTTTTTTTCCTCCTCCCCTTCCCTGAGAAGGAGAATCCAACATGTGGCTTGAGACAAGAGACGGTGCGGTAACAAAATCGAAACTGTATACCCTCTGCAAATCTGCGCGCAAGTCACAGTGCGCAGGCCACCCTTCTTTGTGAAGCAGCTGCAAATGACGCGACGCCGCATGGGATGAAGAGAGAGACAGGGCAGATACAGGTGCAATCTCGCAAGACGGATTGCCCAAAGCAGTCACGGACAAATTGGTGTGCGCAGAAACAAGGCCATGTTGCAACATTCCCATTTGCTGGCAGCATGCCACACACAGCGCCTAGTCAATCTCGAGAGGCAATGTTTGCTTTGGCTAGTCTTTTCTTTTCTTTTCTTTTCTTTTTTTTTTTTTTTTTTTTTTTTTTATAAAAACGCTACTGATATTTTAGTTGGGATAAAATAATCAAGAGTGTGGTATTGATTCTGCTTACTTTTTTAAAAAAAGACAAAAGCCCGACAATGTAGACTGGTGGTTTGGTTGTAAAAAAAAAAAAAAAAAAAAAA
>NJET01000050.1:113896-128968 GCA_002591415.1 Ophiocordyceps australis | reverse complement strand
ATACCTCTAGTAAATATATAGTACTTTAAAATTGTGGGTTACTATACGATTAGCACTCGGTGACTATACGATTAGCAATACTCTTATATTTTGTCTGTCGAAAAGTTTACGATTAATAGTCTTTCGTCAGTCACTCTAGCCCAGGTTGTGATTTTAACAAGTACGCAAATGTCAGTGTTCACGGACATGCCTTACTATTATTGCCACTATACGAGAAAATGAAATACTACATATTATGGCAGTAAAGTCCAAAGTAATTAACGAGAGACAGGAAAGACAAATTTCAAAAACAATCCATTGATCCGAGCTCAAAACGTCATTCTGCTTACAGACCCAATGATCCACATCAAGACAAAGACGCTGCTTGACTAGTATTGCAGCCGGTAGATGAAAGCTAAGAAAAGGGCCCTTGATAGCTTTCTCCCCAGTCTCGACTTTTGCTAGTGTACGTGTCTACATGTAAGTAGTCAAGGCTCGCTCCAATGCTTCTTCAAGCGTAGCTTGTGCCATGCCCATAAGAGTAGAATCCAATCCGTTCATCTTGGGTGTGAGAACGGCAAAGGCCCTGGTGGAATAGTCTTGAAACTGGTGTATGACAGAGACGATTATCGACTCTTGATGAATTGCAGCAACGAGAGTATGCTATTCCCGTAAAATTTGCTTAGTTATAGCCTCATATTAACGAGCGAATATAGGTGATGGAGCATACCTTGGCAACCAACTTATTGAAGAAACCCTGCGCTATTGCCGCCTCGTTTTGCAGAGCACTTAAGATTTGGCGGCTCTGACTGGGATCCAACATGGGAAGGGCGTCTATGTTTGCAGTAATTTGCTGGAACAAGGTAATGATAGACGATGTGGCCGCTTCGAGAGGCTGAATTGACGGCGGAGAGCCAGTGAACTCGTCGAGAGCCGTGCTCATGTCGCCAGTCCGATCAGCCAAGGTCTTAAAGTCCGAAATGAGCGTGTAAGCATCACGGCGGCCAATAGTGCTCGCCGTGACAGAGGCGACAGTAGCCAGAGCAGCTGTGAGTATGGAGAAGATATGCATGATGAAAAGAGCAAAGAGCTTAGCAGAGAGTCTCAAGAGAACGGTAATGGAACTTGGTTTTATCTAACTGTTGGATGTCTGGAGAGAAGGGAGAAAAAGCTGGCTGTCTAGAGTCAGTATCTGGTCCTTATATACCTGGAAAGCTGTACGACAAGTACACACAAGAGGTGCAGAGGCATCATGTGCGATGAAGCCATTGTTAGCTCGAGGCGCCTCTTTTGATAATGTCACGGTATCTTTGAACTTGTGCATGTAGACTCATAGGCGCCAAGGCGAGACCGGCTAACTAGTTTCTGCACGAACACGAATCCATCGTAGCAACACGGACGCCACAGTTGCAAACGCCATAGGCGAAGTAGTTGCTAAGACAAAGTCATCATGATCTTCCAGAGGCTTGCCTTGTATCAGCGCGTTGATGTCTACTTCTTTTCAAGCCAAATTGTATGAATGAAATAGGATACAAGCCTTGTACTGGCGGTTCTTAGTTCAATAGAGAGAACCGCAGTTTCCAAGAAGACCATTATCGTCTTGGTGTTGAATAAAAACTGTGTGACATTCTGGCCTGCTTTTTGCCACAGCGCAGCTGCAGCATTGCCTCGTCAAGCCAACTCGATTCAGTGCATATGATATACCGGTGAGAGAAAAGAGTGACATCATAAGGCTCTTGGTTGGATTTTCCAATGCCGCCACCAAGAGGACAACACTCGAATTGGACAAGGGAATTTTCTGCCATCGATACTGTGCCGCACTGTATATGCCCAGTTTCACGCCGATCATTTCCACAATTTTGAATACAGTAGTGGCATCACCTCGTGCAGTGTATTCAAGGTCACGGGAAAACAAATAGCTAATGCAAATTAATTCCTAGAAGAAATTTTGAGTAAAAATTAATAGATTCGTGAACGAGAATCAGTTCGGACTGACGCGTTAAGCACTGTGATTGGCTTGTCCCGTTTCCGTCTTTCAGCAGCATAGTAGTTGCTGAGTCAGCGACACCCAGCCCAACCCCACTACTCTCTCGCTGCACCAATCAAGCACGTCCACTAACGACGCGGATGGCTTCATGGACAAGACGTCTCACCCAGCCGCGTGATACCTCGACCCTGGCATGCATGCTCTCCGGCCTGACTTCAACCTTGGCAATGCGATTCCGCACAGACGTTAAGAACACGCGAACATTTGCCAGTATGAAACGGCTACATTTCGCACAACTCAGCCTTCTTCATTAATACGCTAACTTGCATCAGAGCTCGTCGGCGCTCTGTCTTCGCTTGAAAAAATCGCTTGGTTGCGACTGAGCGATGACACGGCTCGCTTCACTGTCATTCCCGACGTTGGCTCTCAAGTCTGGGCGTATGTTTTGCCTCTTTTCTCGGCCGTCTTGAGACTCTTGTCGGAGTTCACCATGGGGTCCGCATGACATTAATCTTGTGCTTCATATCAGCTCTCTTTCCGTCGACTTCATCTTTGAAAACTACCAAATCCAGTCGACGGAAGTGTCCAACACTATTAATCTGGAACTCCCTCTTCAGCTCCTTCAGCGTGCCCTCAAGTCAGCTCTCAACAGCCTTTCCGCCTCACTCCGCCTCACCAAGCGAGATGGCCTACCAATGCTCTCCATGACAATTACCACCACAACCGCAACTTCTGCCGACTCAGCAACCGGAGCTGGAGCTCGCCATGTGGCGGAGGACGCGGCTTCCGCCAACTCACAACACCAAGGTGGCGACGACTTTGACGACTTGGACTTTCAGGCAGAGCATCTAGAAACCTCACTCCGCCGAGAACATGAAAAGATCATCACCCAAGATATTCCCGTCCGTATCCTTCACCCAGACACAGTTGAAATGATTATGCAGCCTAAGGTCCGCGAGCCAGAAGTGCATATCCAGCTCCCACCTCTTCTCCAACTCAAGGCCATTTCAGATCGCTTTACCAAACTCGCCATGGCCTCCCACTCAGCCTCGGGATCCACTACCGCGACCAGCTCCAAGTCTCCCAAGCTTGAACTCAGCGCCAACATGCACGGCAGTCTCCGCCTGCGAGCCACTACAGACGTCACTGATATCTCGAGTGTTTGGACCGATCTGGAGAACCCGGAGCTTGATCCTGCACAGCTCGATCGTCCGCTCGAGGAGCATCCAAGCACACGTTTCCGCGAACAAGGACCCGATTGCTGGGCGACTGTGCTCGTCGACGGCAGAGACTGGAGCAAAGTCCTCAGTGTTGGCCGCCTAGAGGGCCGAGTCATCGGCTGCTTTGCCGATGGCCATGCCCTGATTCTTTACGTCTATGTATCCAATCACGACGATTCGTCAGCCGAGGACTCTGTTGTCACAGTACGTTGTGCTCTGCCAATTCTATTTCAACTTGGCTTTTTTTTTAAGCTTACTTGATGCAGTATTATGTTCAGTCTTACAGTGCGTAAAGCGGAAGATGGCTGGTATGTCTCGGTTCTTATACATGTACATGGAATTTATTCCAACAACATGCCTCTCTTATCGTCAGCTGAGACTGAGCATCGAGGGACATTTTGTAACTGCGCGGCGTTTTTTGGAGTCCCTAGAGGAGTTTTCACTTATATGTACTCTTTCAAAGAAGATACTCTACTTAATTTACTTACTCTTGCCAAGAAAGGAGAGAGCGCCGAGTTTCACGTGGCTAGCTGAATCCCACGTAATACTATGTGTAGATAGTATATCGTGTGATACACATGTTCCTTGCTGTAGTTGCATATGACTTGGAATGACAGTGTCTTCATCGTACACACCCCCAGTCTCCCTACCGACCTGAGTTAATACAGATTCTTCTCACTCTTCAAAATCAAGAGTCTATCCCAAACTCCAAACGCCCAACCCATCACCGAGTATGATCAACGAAAACAATTCTGAGTGCCCCTCAGCAGCCATGTCACGGTCATTTTACTTGGCCATAACGTCAACATATCGGCCACCTTTGCGGGGCTTCTTGGGCCCACTTTTGCGCGGCCCAGTCGCTCCTAATAAGTCGTCAATGCTGCTGGCATTGCTCATGCTAGTACCTGGCCGGCTGGGTGGTTCGCTAGCCAAGTGTGCCATGGGACCAGAAGATGAGGGCTGCCGGCTCATGTTTGGCGTCCCAGCGCCAACATTTTGATCTGACGGCTTTTGGGCCAACTCGGCAGTTGCCTGCGGAGGGGGCGCCCGAGGCGGCGCACTTGCACGGCCGCCCGAAGGCATCATATCCGATGCTGAAGGCGCTAAAGTGCCGCTAGCACTGCGAAGTATTGCCTTGGGCGGTGGTGGAGTCGACTTCTTGGCCTCAGTATTTTCAGCACCGGGCTTTTTGTTGACCCAGCGTTTGAGATCTGGGTCGTAGACAAAGCTGCTCTCGTCGCCGAGCTTTGCGCGAATTGGCTTGCCAGCCGTCGCCTCTCCAATATTGGCTTCATTCTTCTTTGCGCCTTTGAACCAACCCGTGAAGCCCCATCCTTTCTTGTTCGCTTGCTGCGCTGCAGCGGCTCGTTTCTCTGAGCCAACCTGTCAGTCAATTGTATTCTATATCTACCTGTAGAACCAAACTTACCATCTTCCTCAACTGCCTTGCGAAACAACTCGTCGTGCTCGCGATTCTGGTCCGACTTGGTATTGTCTTGAGGTCTCAAGTCGTAGTCATCGCCATCGTCCATAAAACTCTTCTTCTTGGGTTGGGAGCCGTCTTGAGCTTTATCTGAAGTAGTTTCCGGCTCAGGCTCATATGATGGTGGCTCGTACCCGTAGGGCTGATACGAGGGAGGTACATAGCCGCCATGACTGCTCGTAGCTTCGTTCGTATAGCCTTGATCGTTGGGAGCTGCCACGCTGCTCGACTCGTTTTCAAAAGATAGAGTATGGGGGGGTTGAGTTGGGCCAGCTGCCATGGTGTTGCCCATGGGATAAATAATTGGGCTCGCCTGAAGGGCGCCCGGCTGGAAGTCTCTGGAAGGTGGCGACTGATGCACGTGTTGCTGAGCAGCTACGACTGGGGCCACTCCCTGCGGAACAGAGGGGTATCCAGAGGTTTGTGGGGAATATCTTGGAGGCGCATAGCCGCCTTGGCTCATGGCTGGTGACTGGCTAGTCCCTGGATGCGTAGGTGCGTAGGAGTTGCGAGAGGCGTCATTATAAGTTGGCCCCGACGATGCGGAAGCTGCAGGATATTGCGCAGGCGCAAGGGGCGCATACGACGTGGCAGGCCCTGGAGCATGGTCTGACACGGGCGCATATGGATTTGCCGTGGCTGCAGCCTGTCCAGAAGCCGGAGCGTATCGAGACATCATGGCGGGTGCTTGCGCAGAAGCGGATACGGATGCAGGAGCTCCATAGCTGGGCGACGTGGTTGAAAAGTTGTCAAAGTTGGAGGCGGATGGCGAGCGACTCATGCTGGGTGTTGCAGCAATGCGAGCAAATGGACCATTACCGGCTTCGTGTATGCCTCCTGCAGCGCCCTCGCCGCCTTCGTCGCCAGCCACAAACTTGTTGAAGCGATTCCACATGCTGTCCGACACCTTGCCCATGCTGGGCTTGGACATCCACGACGAGGAGCCATCCTTGGGAGCTTGCTTGAGTCTCTTGGAAAAGTCATCAACAGCCGCCTGGAGCACCACATGATGGTAGGGAGATCGCCGCGTCTGCGAGACTATGGCGGCAGAAATAGAATCGCAGTACTGGAGAGCCTTGTCTCGGTAGCCATACTCGGCCAGCGTAATGGCATGCTGCAACTTGTATCCTGCCAGGTGAGGAGCGCCGGCAGTGGCAGCAGCTCCTCCGGCAAGAGACAGGCCGTATTCATACATCTCGCTGAGCTGCAGCGCTTCTGTTTCCTTGAAGAAGCTGTCGGGCTGTTGCCGGTGGTCGGATCCAACCAGGACAAAGTCGGCATCGGCATCGTCCAGCCCGCCAAAGACTGACTGGGTCCTGCTGAATATGAAGCATATCTGCGCAGCTTCCGCTCTGCCGTAGCTTGCCAGAAGCTTGCCCAGGGCATTCAGACCTTGAACGTCGTCGCTGCTGCGGTTGCTCAGTATCAGCGTCAGTGTTTCTCGCCACTTGTCGAGTCCGTCCATGGCGTCCTTGGTGGAGCCCGATGAAGCTTCTTTGGACACGAGTTGAAGGCCAGCCCGAGCATGGATGGGCACCAGCTCGTCGACACAATCGTCAAAGTTTCCAGACAAGACTTTGTACAGAGCCGCCATGGACTCGTTGCTGTGGCCCGGATAGTTGACTTCCTTGCGCACAAACTCCTGAGCCACGCGCTTGTATAAATCACGAGACACCGTGTGCGAAATCAACATGGCGTGGCCCCACAGACGCTTGTCTACTGCAGCCCAGACAGCGCTTTCGCGATCGCCCCTCAGAAGACTGTTGCGCATCTTTTCCACGGCCGAGCCATCTGCCGCGTCTGCATAAGCCAGGTTGGTCGAGCCAGTTTGGGGAGCAAAAGTGGCAGCCGCATAATACAGTCCGTCATTTTCCGCCATTGGAGATGTTACAGCTGGAGAGAGCACGCCTCGCACAGCCTGCTCAACTGCACTGTTGCCCTCCAAAGCTCCGTCAAACTCGATGAATATGCGAAGAAGCCTCCATAGAAGCAGACGTTCAACGCCACGCTTCGCCTCGAGCGACAGTTGGGAATGAAATGTGACGTCTGGTATTTCTTTTTCTTGCGCATCGATGCCCGCAGACAGCCAAGCAAGCGCCTCTTTCTTTTTCGACTTGCCCTTCAAGGGGCCTGGAAACTTGACGTGCTGCTCCGAGAGCGCATCAATCTCCCTAATATTCTGTAGCCTGACTTCACCTGGTGTTCGCAAGACGATGGGTGCTGTCTGGGCCACGGAGTACCGCGGCGAGCTTTTTGGGAACGAGGTGATGACAGTGCCTCCAACCCCCCAAGCAATCAGAGGCACTCCCTTCCACCGTTGCAGTGGGTCGTGCTCCCTTCCATCCGTCGGTGGCATCAGGTTGGCCGAGTGGGTGGAAAGTGGGTTTGCGCGTGTGCCGGCACTAGGTCCATAGAGTTGCTGAGGCGTTGGCACGTGATGACTCCGTGGTGCCATGGAATGGGCGGATGATGGCCGGGCCCCATGATCCGATGGCTTATAGCCCTGGTTACTACGCGTAGTGCCGGGAGATTGAGTCGATGGCCGAGGCGGGGGCACGAATCCAGGCTGCGTGGCAGGCACGGCTTGGGGGGCGTAGTTTGTGCTACTTCTTTTCGGGGGCGATGGGGCTGGAGGACCAGTCTTGTTGGAAGGAAGGGGAGGTGTTTGACGGGCCACTGATGGAGCAGACGCTGGGCTAAACCTCGATGGGGCATTGGAGGCAGGATACGCATGGCTGACTCCGTTTTCCTCGTCTTCGTCCACTTCGTGGGTCGGAGGGAGCGAGGCTACACGGCTCAAACGAGGCTCAAACGAGGCGCTAGACCGTCGATCGCTGTCGCCATGCATTTTGTTGATGCTCGTCTCAAATTGCGCAAGAGGGCTCGACGTCCGAGGGAGATGCGGCAGAGCAGCTTGTGGGGGGTTTGGGGCCGGGCCTGAGGAGCTGCCGGGACGAGGGCCTGCAGGTGCCGGAGAGTATCGGGTCGAAGTGGGCGCCGGGGCCGTCTGTTGGGGTGCTTGTTGTGCTGGAGCTGATGAATATCTCGTCATGTTGCCCGGTGGCGCAGAAATGGGAGCTTGCGTAGGGGCCGGCCCTGATGACGAGTGCTGAAGCGGCGCGTAAGGGCTGACTCGCTCCGGCTGCACCAGGTTTCCCACTGCGGCATACGGCGAGACAGGCGTTTGGTGAGGTGCACCAGGCAAGGCATAATTCGACTGCGGCGGTGGGCTAGCAGCCGCCCGTGGTTGTGGCCCTGTCGTTTTGGGAGCTGGCCGCACCTTGGACGTCACAGGAAGCTCCTGGAAGAAACTGCTCTGGCTGCGCATCGTCGGAGTTGAAGATGTGTGAGTGGGCGGTGGTCGCTGCGCCGCCGGGCCCGGAGCCGGAGCCGGAGCCGGAGCCGCACCAAATTGGGCGCCTTGGGCTGGAGAATACATGCTTGCACTTCTAGGAGGAGGAGCCGCCGTCTCGCTCGGCAGCTGCACCATGCTAGCCCTTTTTCGAGGCTGTACTGTAGTTGGCATAAAGTCGGAAGGCAGATCATAGGGAGAAGAGTAGCCGCCTTTTGACTTGTCCGCGAAGCTTTGCGTGCTTGTGGGCAGAGGCCGAGGCGTTGGCGCTTGGCCATATTGCGATGGCGCATGCAGAGGCGTCGACGAAGAAGGGCCTTGTTGCATCACGCTGAGCTGTGTAGGCGTAGTCGCTTGAGGTAGGTACGGGCTTGGTGTTTGCTGCGTCGGAAGGCTCACAGGAGTATACCGACTTGGTGCAGATGGCTGCTGGTTGCCAGGGGCAGATGGTGCAGGCTGAGCCTCGGGCGCTGTTTCGTCAGCATCGTCATCCAGGAGGCCTTCATCATCGCTTCCGAGGAAAGCGGCTGGATCCACATCTTGATGCTCGGTTACTGGCTCGTCAAACAAAAACTCGTCGTCGTCGTCCCCCGCAAAGGCTTGTTGCCATTTAGATTCAATGTCCTCCGAGGGAAGAGCCTCGGCATGACCTTGTTTGTCTTTTCCTGCCGAGAAATAGCCTCTGTCAGCCGCGTCGTCGTTTTGCTGGCTCTGGAGCCCAGGGTTCTCGTCTTGTTCCTCGACAGTAAATCCCAAGGTGCTTTGTCGCGAGACTGGCTCTGGTGCTGTTGTCCCAATGACCTGCATGGTAGACTTGCGCTCAAGGGGCTCACGACGCTCCTCGGTGTGTGGCGCGTCACACTGTTGCATTTTGGAGAAGAAGTCGTCTTCGTTTTCAGCATCCCCAGCAAAAGAATCACCGAGACCTCCGTCGCTGCTTTCCATGCGTTCTTGATCCATTACGTTGGACTCGCGCGGAATCAAAGGAATGCCTTCTTCATAACGCGCTTCCGATGCCTGTGCTTCGAAACTCTGAACCTCACCACCAATCGATTGCCAGAAACCTTCTTCTTGGCTGCCCGGGACGAGATCTTGCGACTCGGCGTCGTTATATTTCGAACTCGCGTCCAAGATATCTGAGGCTTGCGTCCTTGGCAGGGGCTGATCTTCCGGCTTTAAATCTTCGGGCTGCACCGGCGGGACGGGCGGGAAAGAATTACTTCTCTCAGCCGATGGTGGCAAGAAGGTTGAGACGTCGGGGCCAGGGCGTGGTAAAGCCCAATCTGTCTCTTCTTCATCAATGAAGCTGACTTCGTGAGAGACGGTTCGAGCAAACGATAGAGAGCTAGAGTGCTGCGCAACATGCGCTGTCCAGGTAGTTTGAGAGTGACTAGGGGTCCCATCCTCGGCTATCTTCTCTGTGCTCCCTGTCCCCCATTCAGTCTCGATGTCTGCAGCGTCCAAGACAGGCTTTGAAGCATCGGCCCCGGCTAGGTTAGCTTCTGGGTCTGTACTACTCATGGTAGCAAGCTCGCCATCTTGATTCTGCTCCTCGGTTGAAACATGGGCTGCCCTTTGTTCAAAGAGAGCTTCAACAGCCTCTGGCTCCACACTCCTTGTAGCATTGAACTCGTCTTGTTGATAATATTGCGTTGTTTGGGCATCAGCATTGGTCTGTTCATCCAAGGGTTGAAACTGATGGTCTTGATCTGAAGAGCTTTGAACGACAGGTTCTTGTTCTTCAGCTTGATTCGCGATATTGGTTGACGTAAAGCGGTCCGGCAGGGCGCTAGGCCGAGTGTCTTCGGGGGACCGGCTTAGCTCTTCAGCATCGGCTTGAGGCTCGGCGGCTGGGATCGCGGATCCAAGTGGCTCGCGCCCTGAGTCCCTAAAGTCGAAGCCAGGGCTGGTGTCCGAATCTGGCATGAAGGCCGGATTCCACGAGGATCCGGGTGGCCTGGAGGCCATGTTCTATTGTCGCAATGAGATGACTGTCAATAGGCCAAAGATGAGGCAGAAGCCGGTTAGCGATGAGAGACGAAATTAGTAGTGACGTCGTGATGTCAGGAGAGACGGGGGCGGAAGATTATGCCTACTAGTAGGTAAAAAAGAATGCTCCAGGAATCTGCACAAGCTAAACATACTACTAGTAGCAAAGTATCAATGGGCCGGCGCGGTTTCAGCCATGACAGAGGGAGAATGATTGCGCGCAGGTGCAAGCTGGCATCAACGAGGCGGCAAAACGGGCCAAGAAGGCGACGCCGATGGAGACTGCGCTAACAATAAGCCTGTCTGGTACCAGTGACGCTGGGGTACGTGGATATGGCGCCTTTGAATTCCTGCCACTTTTTGCCATTTCTTTCCACGACAGATTCCACAGGCACGCCATTACTATGACAAGGACTGCAAATTTGACATGACCAGACTGAAGCCTTGTCGCATCCATGATTGAACGAGGCCCTTGGTAGTAGTACTGGACTCGGGCCTGCTGCAGGGCTAGTGTCTTGTCCTCAGAACTATCAGGCTGGTACTCCGACGCACACGCAACATGCCAATTTGAATAGTGGGCTTGACTCTGGCCGTGCACTCGTCTCCCTTGCAGGCATTCCAGCATCATCACAGCTGCATTTTGCCTCTGGTTTTGCTCCATAACTGGCCAATCTACTTACTACTAGTACTACTACTACTACTACACCTTGGTACAGGGTAGGCTGCCCCACCAAAGCTCTCGGACTTGAAAGCGAGATGACATGTGTAACTTGCGACTCGCATCCCATCACTTTCCTTTGAATGTTGCCGCCCCTTCGTCCCATCTTCGTCTCACACGACTCATACCGCAATCGAATACAGTCAGAGAGCATTCAGATCATGCTGGTCCTGCGGCCACCTTGGCATTAGACTCTCGGTCGATCTAACTGCGCCGCTTAAAGCGCAGTATGGTCGCCGCACCCACCCTGTCATCTCGCCTTGAACAACGCCGGCATTGCGGCGCCTCCTGATGCGTGATGCCTTCAACACCACCGTACCGCCCGAATGAGCCCCCCGATTCGCCCTCCAACGACTCCGATTCGGACCTTGACCTCGACGTCCATCTCGACGAGCTCGATCCCATCGCGTCGAATTCCCAGAGACGAGGGAAAGCCGCCCCCGAGCATCGGCCGTCAAGAATAGCTCTGAGAAACTTACGCATGCGAGGCCCTCGCCGTTCTGGCAACCGCAGTGGCCGCGGCTTCTCGGATGGAGACGACGACGCCTCCCGACACCGCGACCATGATGATGTCTATAAACAACAGTGGTCAGATGGCGGTGGTGGCGAGGACGATGTGCCGCTCTTGGGAGGCGAGCCCAGACCACATGCGCGTCGCGGCTCCCGGTCCAGCATTCGTCTTCCCAGCTTCCTCGCTGGCCCCAAGAAGACGGGAGAAGCGGATGCACAAGAGCTAGAGCAAGACGATCCATCGTCATCGAGACTGGTGACTGTTGGCACCCATCAGACGTCTAGGTTTCCGGCCAATATAGTCTCCAACGCAAAGTACACGGCACTGACGTTTCTGCCCGTTACGCTATACAACGAGTTCTCCTTCTTCTTCAACATGTACTTTTTGTTGGTTGCCCTCTCGCAGGCAATACCCGCGCTTCGCATAGGCTATCTCTCGACCTATGTGGCGCCCTTGGCTTTTGTTCTCTGTATCACTATGGGGAAGGAGGCCTATGACGATATCGAGAGGCGGAGGAGAGACACCGAGGCCAACTCTGAAGAGTACAAGATGCTCATTTTTGCTGACCCCGAGTCTCGTCCCGCCACGCTGCGTCCTCGCCGCCCTCTCAAGTCTGACACGCTGAGGCGTGGGGCGCGCAAGTCGCGGAGTGGCCGGCATGATCTCTCTGACATTCAAGAGGAGGAACAAGACCAAGTGCCTCAGCCCTCGTCGTACGTGCAACAAGTCAGCCGCAAGTCCAAGGATCTTCGAGTTGGCGATGTGCTCAAGTTGAGCAAGGGCCAGCGGGTGCCTGCAGATGTTGTCATCTTGCAGTGCTGTACATCTGAAAATCTGGCTGCTCTTTTGCCAAGCAAGGAACCCCCCGGCGGCCAAGAGCTCCTCGGGCTTGAAGAGAGCGAGCAGGGCCCGTCAAAGGGCAAACAGCCTGCGCAAGAGCCTTCTTCCAGCAGCCACGCCGCCGAGTCGGGCGCCACTGGAGAAACCTTTATCAGGACGGATCAGCTCGACGGCGAGACGGACTGGAAGCTGAGACTAGCTTCGCCCCTGACTCAAAATCTTGCACCCGAAGAGTTTGTTCGGCTCAAGGTCACGGGCGGAAAGCCGGACAAGAAAGTCAATGAGTTTGTGGGAAGAGTCGAGCTTCTTCCTCCCCGACAAGGTGGTTTGCTTCGTCATGACTCGCCCGAGCACGGCGATGACGATTCGAGCTCGACGCCCTTGTCTATTGACAACACGGCGTGGGCCAACACAGTCATCGCCTCTCAGGGCACGACGCTGGCCGTCATCATGTATACGGGGCCGCAGACGCGCTCTGCCCTGTCCACCTCGCCCTCGCGCTCCAAAACGGGCCTGCTCGAGTACGAAATCAACTCCCTGACCAAGATCCTGTGTGCCCTCACCTTGGCCTTGTCTGTTATTCTCGTCGCTCTCCACGGTTTCGAAACGACAGGAGGCAATGTATGGTACATTAAGATTATGCGCTTTCTTGTCCTCTTCTCGACAATTGTGCCCATTAGTCTGCGCGTCAACCTGGACATGGGCAAAAGCGCCTACTCGAGGTTCATTCAGCATGACCCTGGCATCCCTGGCGCTCTTGTGCGCACAAGCACGATACCAGAGGACCTTGGGCGCATCGAATACCTGCTGAGTGATAAGACGGGAACGCTGACGCAAAATGAAATGGACATGAAGAAGATACACGTTGGCACCGTGTCATATGCCAACGAAGCCATGGATGAGGTTTCTGCCTATGTTCGACAAGGCTTTCACGTCCAACCCACGACGGACGCGGCTTCTCAGTCTATGCTCATTACGCCTTCCTCGACGTATTCTTCCACCATCAACGTTGGCACAACTCGCACGCGGAGAGAGATTGGAGCGCGTGTGCGCGATGTCGTTTTGGCTTTGGCTCTCTGCCACAACGTGACGCCGACGGAGGACACGGAAGATGGCAGGCAAGTCACGTCTTACCAAGCCTCCTCGCCCGACGAAATCGCCATTGTCAAATGGACCGAGTCTGTGGGTCTCAAACTAGCCTATCGCGACCGCACAAGCATGTCGCTCGAGTCGACAGATAATCACCGAGTCGTTGTCCGGGTTCGCATCCTGCAGGTCTTTCCCTTTACTTCGGATGGCAAGCGCATGGGCATAGTGGTGCACTTTCAGGAGGATGCAAACGCAGACAAGACGGACCTGGCTAGCGGCGAGATTTGGTTCTACCAAAAGGGGGCCGACACAGTCATGAGCTCCATTGTTGCTTCCAACGACTGGCTGGACGAAGAGACAGCCAACATGGCGCGCGAAGGGCTGCGCACCTTGGTCGTTGGTCGCAAAAAGCTGACGTTGCAGCAGTATCACGAGTTTTCAGAACAGTACCAGGATGCTTCCCTGTCCATGATGGGCCGCGACGCCGCCATGCAGCGCGTTGTGTCGCATTATCTCGAGAGCGATCTCGAGTTGCTCGGCGTGACAGGCGTTGAAGACAAGCTGCAAAAGGACGTCAAGCCGTCTCTGGAGTTGCTGCGTAACGCGGGCATCAAGATATGGATGTTGACGGGTGACAAGGTGGAAACGGCCAGATGCGTCGCCATTAGTTCCAAACTGGTGGCCAGAGGACAATTCATTTACACCATTACCAAGCTCAAACGGGAAAGCGTGCAAGACCATCTCGACTTTTTGCACAGCAAGAGGGATGCCTGTCTCCTCATTGACGGCGAAAGCCTTCATTTAATGCTGGCCCATTTCCGCATCGACTTCATCTCGATTGCTGTGCTGCTCCCCACTGTGGTTGCCTGTCGCTGCTCGCCCACGCAAAAGGCCGACATTGCCAAGCTCATCAAGGAGTACACCAAGAAGCGCGTGCTTTGCATTGGCGACGGTGGCAATGACGTGTCCATGATCCAGGCTGCCGATGTGGGCGTGGGCATTGTGGGAAAGGAGGGGCGCCAGGCCAGTCTGGCGGCAGACTTTTCCATTGAGCAGTTTTACCACTTGGTCAAGCTGCTAGTATGGCACGGACGCAACAGCTACAAACGCAGCGCCAAGTTGGCTCAATTTGTCATTCATCGCGGACTCATCATTGCCGTATGCCAGACGTTTTATAGCATTGCCCTCAAGTTTGAACCAGAGGGCTTGTACAAGGTGAGATGGCTGCCGAGCCTATGCCCCTTGAGCGCAAAGGCTAAGTTTAGGGAAATAGGATTGGCTTCTTGTGGGCTACGCCACAGTCTATACTGCGGCTCCCGTACTGTCTCTGGTGCTTGACAAGGACGTGGATGAGAATCTGGCCAACCTGTACCCGGAGCTATACAAGGAGCTTACTTCGGGCCGGTCGCTCTCGTACCGCACCTTTTTCGTCTGGGTCTTTGTGTCTATATACCAGGGTGGCATGATTCAGGGCCTCTCCCAGATCCTGACCGAGGTTGACGGGCCAAGAATGGTGGCCGTCAGTTACACGGTCCTCGTGCTCAATGAGCTCATCATGGTGGCCATTGAGATTACCACGTGGCATCCAATCATGATAATCAGCATCCTCGGTACATTCTTTGTCTATGTTGGATCAATTCCTTTTCTCGGGGGTTATTTCGACCTGGAATTCATCATAACATGGTGAGTGTTGTTGAGCTGCTGCTTTTTCTTTCCCAAAAGATTTGAATCTAATAACAAGTGGCTCAGGGGGTTCTTGTGGCGGGTCCTGGCAATTGGAGCCATATCACTTATCCCGCCGTATGCTGGAAAGCTTATTAGAAGGGCCATTAAGCCTCCGTCTTATAGAAAAGTCCAGGACAGATGATAAACGCTTATAGTCGTACAGACGGGGGGGGGGGGGG